>JANTFA010113670.1:0-13817 GCA_026413405.1 Phytosciara flavipes | reverse complement strand
GGAGACTTAGATGCAAGAGTGTAGATAGTTTGTTTCGAGTTCTAGGCACTCTTCATACTTTGCTTCACTATTTTTATCGCTGCTGTACAGTATCATAATGATTCTAAAGCAGAAAATTGTTCCACTGGATGCCTCGAAAATTTTATTAGTTCACAAAACACGACCTCAAAACGATTTTATTTTGTCAGCCGCCTAAAATGTCCCTGCAACTGTATGCAGACGTGAAACAAAGATATGGGTGATGAGCTCCATCAGGAGGTGTTGAATCAAAACTGAACATTCAGTTTGAAATACCAAGTGGCACAAATTTTTGATTTTAAATAGATCCTACACCTTCTAAGTCGTACAAATTCTGACAGCTAATTGACAATTACAATGATTCTATTTCACGATTCCGATTTTCGTCTTTATTTTAAGTCTGTCCAATTTGAATTATTTTATGTTCCAGGTGAATTTAAGTGTAAAACCACAGCACATCGGAAGATGGAAATTTTTTTTTCCTGAATTTCTGGTCTGTTTTACATTTCGCGCTTTTTTCAAGTAATCTTCTAGTTTCTCAAAGTATGTGGCAAGAAATATCAACTGTCAGCTGTCAAATGAATGGGTTAAGACACGTCTAAGTTTATTATGAAGGCGGTGGAATACAAATTTTCTTGTCGCTACTGCATTAAGCTAGAAGAGAACATTTTATATGAGAAAGGTCCACTGAAATTTTGAAATTCCTATCCCTCTCGTCGCGAGTCTCGTCTTCATGGGTGTGTCTTAACCTGAACAATGTAAATATATTTAAGCAAATGTGCTCAGAAGTCCCGTCTCCCTAATGAAGGTACATTACCAGGTATGGTCTATTTTCCAAAATCGATCGATGTATCTTAAACGCATTCACATTCATGTCAAAAATATATGAAAATGAGTGTGTTTAAGTTCGTTTTCAAAATCGTTATGTCCTTCGGAGTGACAATAATAGACCATACCTGGTATAAACGTTCATTATGTCTTCCTCCCTCAATTGTGGACGTCTTTTTTGCATGACCCCTCATCTTATGTTAGTTTAAACTTGTATATCAACGCTAAATCGGTACTACTAACAGTTTTCATTCATAAAGTATGTCACGCGTGGCGACTATTCGAATCTCTTTCTATCACACTTCAACCATATCTTGTACCTACTTCGCATGACATAATTAATGAACGATTTCACGGTTAAATGTTAATTCAAACATCGTGAACCAATTAAACGTTTAAAGTAGTTTAGTGAGTAGTTTTCCAGTTTGAAACTTTCAATCATCAAAAGTTTAAAAAAGAAAATTTGTGTGATTAAAAGAAACTACAGTCGTCACACTACCAAATTAGGGTATAAGTTAATATTGTGTACAAACTGACGCTCGGTACTCAATCAATTGTCGATAAATACGTACTAAATCTGCAAGCAGACATAACATGGGCGCCAGTAAAAATTAAAACTTGATATATCCAATAAATATAAGCACAACTCCCAACTTATAACATCCACCATCCATACACCACACCATCCCAGAATCGTTTCACATTTTATTTTAAAAACAAAATGCAGAAAAATTTTCAAAAATATTTTTCTTGGTTTTATATTGAAAATTTTATATTTTTTGATTGCAACCGTGTGTACGTACAATTTAACAAGATTTATTATCAAAAATAGTTTTTTTCCCCCCCGAACATTATTCTATGCTGGTTGTGTGGAACAAAAGTTGTGTCAGAGTCTGGCTAGGTGGAACTAAAAACATCGAACAACTTGGTGTACGAACATATACCGATTAGTTTTACTGGAATTATATAAACATAAACCAATAAATTTGTTATTTTATGAATAAGAAGAAGAAAAAATTGGAAAAATAAAATAATAAAAAAACGACCGAAAGTAATATGAAAATATTGTATTTTTCTCGTAAAAGTTTTTCAATAAATTTTAAGGGAATTCAAGAACAAAAGCCATAATTTGAAAAAATATTTTGTTGTTGTTGTTGCTGTTGCTATATTACATGTAGGTTAATGTAATCAATCGAATTTTTTCTTCTTTCCATGGTAAACAGACTTTTACAACGTATTTTATATGGAACGACTGTACGCCGCACCACCATTTCTATAGACAACACAAAAACACCCGAAATTAATTGTATTGAAAATTGATGGCGTGGTGTGGTGATTTATCAAATATTACCAACAACAACGAAAAAAAAAAGTTGAAGGAAAACCATAAAGAACTTAAAAAATAATTTTGTAGACCCGTACGCAGTACGAGGGTCTACTGTGATCATTCATACGCTTGTAATACGTCGACATTGAATCCCTGACCATCAGAACAAACTTTCTGTGGTCACTCCTAGATGTAAAATTAGTATTCAAAAAAGTCTGTCTATCGTCACGATAACTTGAGAAAATCAAATCCGATTTCGATAGAAAAATTCATTTGGGCAGATCAAAAACATCACATTCTCTCATCAGATAGAAAGTCAAAACAATAACTTTATCTCTCATTTTTTCGTTCGAAGATAGGCATTTTCGGAAGGCCCATGTCTAAGCTTGTACCCTTCAAGCTTAATAGTGTTTTTTTGAGCATATATTCGGAAAAATATCCTAAGTTTAAATAGAACAATGAATGATAGGAGCTGACGATCAATGCTATATACATAGTAGGTCTTGCCAAACAGGCAATCGGCTGCCACACCACTTTTCATGCAAAAATTTCACCACGCCATACAAACTTAACTGTGCTGAGTTTTTTTGTATGAGAGAGGTGTGACACAGTTTGCCTGAAAAAATGGCGGATGGCACAACCCCCTTAGTGTATAAGTCTTACTGACGATACCAATTCAGGAAAAAGATTCATTGAAATCGGGTGACAGGATCGTTAGTTAAAAACCTTAAAGTGAGGGTAGCCAAGGCCCTAAATATTTTGCACACAAATCGAGTAATTTTTAATCGTCTTTCATTTGAAAGGAATTGTTCATATGAAAGTGATTGCCCATTTGAAAGGTATTTTCAATTTGGAAGGGATTGCCCATTTGAAAGGGATTGCTTATTTCAATGGAATTGCCCATTTGGAAAAAATTGCCCATTTGAAAGGGATTGCTTATTTGAAAAGAACTGCTTTTTTGAGAGAGATGTTTTTTGAGAAAATTTCACCTGATTTTGGTGGCTTTGTTTTATGGACAAACTAGCTATTTGGCGTACGGGTCCTCCCAACATTTTCATTCCATCCCTTTTCATACGCATATTATATAGAATGTAATGTTATGAACGTGGTCATGAACGTATATACAGTACTCATTATTTGATCGAAAGAATAATACAAAAAAATTGTGTATTTTATAATGAATTTTTTATCGTACTTTTCAATTCTGCTGCTTTGTAATTTACAAAAAAAAAGTTTGTTTTCTACCATACACCATGAATTACTTATCCATCTAGATACTACACTCGGCTACAGTTTTTTTTTTGTTTTTTCATTCTCGTTTTTTTTTCTTTTTCTTTTTTATTAAATAAAATTTTTTTAATTTTTTTTTATATTTAATATATCGTGCGTTTCCATCCAATATGTTTATTGTGTAAAAAGTTGAAAATGTTTTATTTATGAAATGAAATATAAAAAAACGAAATTTCATATTGGGGTGCGGGCTAAAACAAAGTAATGTTTATATATTCACGAAAAATATAAATGATTAATGACAACAGTATCAAACGTCGTGGGATGTAGGAAAAAAAGTTCTCTTTTTTTAAATATATCCACTTCCATTTCCACGAGACACCACCGTCCATACACGTATAAAAGTATGAAAATTAATAAATTTTACATCAACGTGTTATCGCTTGCACGAGGTGTACACGTGTTCAGAATTTAGTTGATCAGCATTTTAGTACACACAAACTTGATCTAAAGAAAAATTTTCATTTTTAAATTAATATTTGAATGCAAAAAAACAGGACATGTGACGTTATTGAATTATATGAAAAATGAAATTTCATTCAATTTAACTTCGTTTCAGGCAAGCTTTTTGATTTTTCAACTAAGTATCACAAAGTGAGTGTGGATTATGCTTGTTTTCAAGTGAATTATTTTTCTAATTCAGTTATCCGATGCACAAAACATTTTGCCCGATTTTCGTTTGAAATCACTAAGGAAAAAGTGACTTTTTCATTTTTATCGCACGTTCTACAATGCATTTTTCGCGCCTGAGGATCATAATTCGATGATTTTCGACACGCATTCTACGATTGAAAAGTCAAATTTTTCTGAACTAATATTTGCGGCCGGAAAAGTTATTTTTCCGGCCGCTGACGGCTCTTTTCTGTTTTTGAGTTTCATCTCATTATGATCCTCAGACGCAAGAAAGTCCGTTTGTAATACGTGATGAAAGCTTAACTTTTCGGTTCACGTCGTAAGCTTACGACTAGTACCGAAAAATTCGGATTTTCATCACTTATGACGAAATGTATTATTATTTATGTGCGGGTCAAAAGTAGTTCGTTTCATCAAATTTCATTAACTCTCGACGTCTCGACGACTGTAGCATGTGAAAAAACATTAAATAGTTTGGCATAGCACTGCTTACTAGCATGAGCATAAGAAATATTCGGACACTCATGCAATGAAATAGGCATTGTATTTCGTAAAGACGACAGGCGTTATGTTTACTTGAAGTAAGGAATAACAAACAACACTTAAGCCTTTGCAATTTTGTGGGCTTTTTGGCGTTTCAAATACGTGTGTTCGCTCATGCTAGGAGCAGTGCTGTGAATCCGGCATGAAAATGAGAAATCTCGGTGGTTATTGACCATGAAAGCTGGAATTTCCAATTTTGTATCCCTAGTTATGGAAATCCAGGTCACATACGCTTGTTCAAACGAAAATTTACTGCTGTCTCGAACCAGTGGGAACGACTGAAGGTGAAGATGGTTGGACTTCTGACCGCTCCTGGATCCAGAGGTCGAAACAGTTTTTTTGTCTATACATTTCATTCTACTGCCAGTAGTTGCAGAAAAGATTTTGCTAAAATTTGAAGATTTGCAATTACTTCAACCTATGAGTTGAAGTAGTTAGAAAAACCATGGAAATTTCAACCAAAGGGATGAAGTAGTTGCAAAACTTCGTCGTTACACAAACAAGATGCTTAGCTATCCTTATCCATCAGAAATTGAATCAGTGTTGCAAGACAGTGATTCTTTTTGCGACTACTTTCGCAACTACTTCAAAAGGCTGTTACGTAATTTATTGACTCAGAAACCATTTTGTGAAAGTGAACTCATTTGTGTGTTTTTGAGCAAGTTTCTTTGTTAACCGGCATTCAAGAAGTGTCGTTGCAAACCTCGGCTTCGGCTCGGATATGCAAACTCTACACTTATCGAAGAGACTGTTATAGAAGCTTGTTTCTCAAAAACACAAGTGTGAGTACAAAGAGGAAATTCATTAAGTGATGAGCTCTACATAGTAGTAGTGTTACTATATCGTTAAATGTCATGTCAAAATAAATGAAGAGAACAATTTTATATCAATTCGGCAAAAGTATCTACAGTAAATGAGATAACAGATTTTGTGTACCGGTGCCAAAGAATTTACGAATAGAAATAGAACCAAATTTATTCTAACGAATATATTCAACACTCTATTTCTTAGAACTTTTCAGTGATATGTTGTGCATGCACTGCAAGTCACTGCAAATAAGTCACAGAAATTTATTTATCTCTTTTTCCATAACAATCCGGTATTCTATAAAGCTAACGGATCGCAGGCATTTTAAAGAAACATCAAAAAATATTATGAACAACTGAAGTACCAGATTTGATAAATTAATATTACGCTTGCCATTTCGTAAATGAATATAATGAATGACTGAGCCAGGAACAATGATGTACATATTATATTACATAGTCTTGTGTACCCTTAATTTCCATCATTTCTTTTGTCAAGAGTTCTCATTTCTATTTATTTATATATTCCTTCCAAGTGCGCCTATTACCAACGTTTTATAATTAATGAAAGCAAATTGTACATTCTACTTAATTTAACAAAACAGAGAAAAGAGAAGAAAGAAAAAACGTGAACCCAAAGAAAAAGAAACAAAATGTTTTTTTTGAATTAAAACATTTTGAAATTGTATAAAAATTAATATTTGTAACAAGAAAAACTGCTACAAGAAATGTACTTGAATTAATTGCTTTGCTATGCAAATTTTTAAAATAATTATTAATGCAATATGCATAGGGAGAGAGAGCATTGTTTCTCTGTATTTCACTTCGTTTTTTTTATTATTTTGCTGTTGTACATTACTGGTATACTTTTTTACAATGATTTCCTACGATGAAAGTAAGAAATTAAAATATTTGTTTTGCTCGGAATGGAAAAAAAAGAATCAAACCAACAAACAACTACAGCAAATCCGACTTTTAACAATGCATTACAAAAAGTATTAGCAGTTTTCGATAACTTTTTAATTTCCATGAATAATGAAATGCTGAAAGGGGAAACGTCACATTATAGCGAATTATAAGAAAGATGAAACTTCATTCGTTATATCAATTGAAGCAATATGAACCAAAAGCTAAAATATACAACTGGGAGTATGAAACACGAGGCATTTTACCTCGGAATATTAGCTTTTTGCGGTTGCATTTCATGCAGGCTTTTTAGAATCGCGACAAGCCCAATCTACACAACTCATACTAGCGTTGCGTAGATGCTAGTGGAGTTATGTAAGCAATAGTGAAATAACGGAATGGCGGCCCTATATCTTGAATTTTACTCTGTTTTAAGATTTTCCGTACATCGAAATGTGACCAAATATCAAATATGTAAATTTCGTTACACGCCAACCAGGGCCGTAGCTAGACCAAATGTTCAGGGTGTGTTGAGCTTCTCTGTATTTATTCGTAGAAAAAGCATCGATTTGAAAAGTATCATTGTTTTAATATATCGATACACGAAGGACTTAAGACACTTAGAACGCCAGATCAAGAGTCTTATGAGAGAAACAAAGTCTTAAGAGCCGTCAATACTCAATAGACAATTTGGCTGCTTTCGTGGATTATTGCGGCGTAACCCACGACACCAGCCGAACTATTCATCATACCGGCAAAGAAACACACCCAACGATTGCTCAGTCAATACTTTATCCAGCAAACTGACTAGTTTTATTAAGGTAAATAACAGCACAGTCAGTCAAAACGTACAGAAGTGTTTGTAGAATACAAAGACATAAGGTCCAAATTTGACACATAGAATTGAGAGTCAGTTTGCTAGAGAGAATATTGGCTCAGTAGATGTGAATCATTAGTCATATCTACAAACATTTATAGAACTTTCAATGAGATTTCACCGACTAGAGCAGAACATGTAAGGTCCTTTGGGCGTGTTGAACGAATTTGTATTACAGTGCAAAACGAAGATAAAATGAAACTTCGCCAAAGAAGAAAATTCCGAGAAAGCAGAAATATAAATAAGCTTTGACAGAGAATGGATGAATTTTAGACTTTCCATTTCCAAGCTTCATATAAGCTTCATATATTTTGGACGAGATAGATTCTCACGTGTAATTAGTTTGACATTTCCCCTGACAGTGGGTACGTCTTAAAATAAATTTATCTCAGGGTGAGCTTAGCAGCCGCAGATACATTGCAGTCGACTGCAATAATACCCAAGTTTATTCGCATCCTGATTAAAAAAAAAACATTGAAAATGAGACGTCTCAAAAGACTCAATCGACCGAATTCAGACTTCTTAGTGAGATTTGTCGTATGTCTGTCAGAGATGTGATTTCGTCGATTGAGACTTCAGGCAGGGTAGACATGTGCGCCGATCCTCAACTTTCGGCTGCGGCTAAACGAGTGTTCTGATTATCATCCAATAATTCAAATGTTGGAAATAAAATTTTGTTTTATGCACGAGCGAGCGCTCTAAGTATCAAATCATAGCACTCGGCTGAAATTTCGGCGGCGCACATGTCCAAATCCACTGTCATATATCACGACTAAGAGCACACATGCTGGAAATATTGGATCAGTAGTCGAAGAAAGATATGAGTATGAAACAATGAAAGAAAAAGTTAACTTGGCGGTTGCACATAAATGACATCACGCTTCTTCAGTGCTGTAAGATTAAAATCTTTGAAAACCTTCGACAATTGTCCATTTATTGAGTGTGTTTGGGAGGGTAGGACACACCATTGGCTCAACAAAGTGAATACTTGTCGAGTTATTAGAGATTTTAATCTGATGACAGCACTGAAAAAGTGTGACGTCACTTATGTACGACCTCATGAAGCAAGCCTGAATTAGAGCAGACTAATGTCTCTAAGTAATTAGAAATCTGACGACATCTACGTCTATCCACCCCCAAAACTTATATCCCTCCTATCAAACGGAACGGAAAGCGATGCTTGCGACATAAAAACCAACATTGCGACAATAAAAGATATCTTTAACTTCATCAAAATATTTCGAAAAGAAAAATTCTTTTGTAATACCAAAAGATATTAGCTTTGTGTACCCAACCAAAACGTTATCTCTCGCTCTCTTATAGAATGCAATTATGTTATGCAAAAATGGTACAGTCCATCATCCATAAAAATTGATTGTCCATCTCGGAATATATAACCATGCTGGATATCGTAATGTGCATGGCTACAATGATTGAATCAATCCTCTAGGTCTGTGTGACATAACCACACACAAACAGAAAACGGCAATGGGAAATGCAAACGAGAAATGAACAAAAAAAAGAAGAAAAATCAAATGACAACAACAAAATCGACAAAAAGATATGTCACACAAAAGGGGGATATGCAAAAATAAAACCTGAGCGATGTGAATTTTGCATTTTTTGAAATTTATTTTATTTTTTCCACCCAAAAGATAAATAAATTTTTGTGAGAGTACCTACCTAACTGAATAAGCAAACAATAGAATCGGCTACAGAGAAACACAAAACAAAACAAAAAAATGTTCTGCCCTGCACACACAAAACAGAGGAACGAAGTAAATGCTGATTAATCGATTTTGTTCAATTGGATAGAAAATTATGGATGGATGCAAAGATGGGAGATCGATAAAATATGATTATGTCAAAGTCCGACGTTATATGCAGAAATATCTGAAATACAAACGTGCATTATTTAGATTATTGAGGACGAGAGGAAATTCAATTTTCTATTAAATGTCTGAACAGTCCGAAATGTTGGAACGTTTAGCGAATATTTGTGTCTTTAGCAAATGCTATTTTGAATGATTAAAATTAATTTCATTTTTATGCTTTACATGCTCACGGTGGGGTTGAAAAATATGAGAAAGTGAGACCACCTCTGATTTTTTTCTTTCATAATCTTGTTGGGGGACTCGAACACTGTTCACTCAGTTTTGATATCCACTCGGCGGTTTTTTGAGAACCAGCACCAGGGTGAGCCAGGACCTGAGGAAGTGTGTAGGACAAATGCTCAGACCAACCGTAGAAAGATTTTGGTTCTCGGTCACTTAGGCACGGAGCAGTGGCAGCTTAACCTTCCGGAAACGGCAAGCCAAAACGTGTTTAAACCAAAATCTACTACTTCATTCGTTGTAACATACAATTCTCTATATATAACAGAGCACCAGCCAAAGCTGATCGCTTATTATCGTCGTCGTTGTTGTCGATAACAAATGACTAGTTTCTGAAAGGTTAAATTCAGAATACTAACATCCTCAAGAAGTGATATGGTGATCCTAGACGCGGTTATTGCACTCTTTCAAATGACAGGAAATGTTTTTGATTGTGGTTTCCATCGTGTTTTCACTTTCTTAACGAGCCTCGATGAACTTTGGCCGATTTTATGTTCACCTTGTACTGCAGCTGATTAAGCATCACATGAGTATATGCTTCAAAAGGACACCGAACATGTCATGCTTGTCCCGCAATAAGAAATGTTCGCATCATCATTTTCGAATCGACGTCATTCTACTCGCAATCATCTAAATCAAATATTTCACTAAAAAAAATCTCGAATTTCATAATATTTTTTTTTGCAATGGTCGCTCACTGCCACCTTTACAACCCTGCGACCACTCAACACTCTACCACTAATATGTCACAGTAGGTAGCTAGAGACTATACCAAGAACAGCTCTGGCGCTCGACAGCCAGCCGGACTAAATTTAGTTTATTCATCAATTTGAGTCCCATAATTTGGCTGTACATTACCGACCTCACTAGTCCTCCTGGTTATGAATTTCAGATGTGAGGAGATATTGTCACATGATGAAAGTTGCAGAATTCTTTCAGCGATGTTCTGATTGAAAAGTGACAAACATAAGACCATCATTGGATACAATGTAAATTTTTCCTCTATGAATCATTATCGTATACTGTTGCGGCCCAAACAACGAACGGAAATAATAATTTAAAACGAAGAAAAGGGTTAGTTGTGGTCATACATTCAATTGCTTTTGAATAATTGATCGACAATATAATTTACCGAATTGTGTAAATTACGCGCTTACATTCCATTATAAAATTGTATGTTATTTACTTATTTAATTATCACATTACTTATTATCTATAATTGGAAGGAATGGGAGAAACAAAATAATATTAAAAAAAGAAAGAAATCAACCAGGACGAGAAATTAATTTATTTTTATTTTACTTACGTGGTCCAATCGTAATGTTCCAGCTCATGTTGTAAATTAAACATATGTGCCGCCACTACGTTTCCTATTCAAATTATGTAAAAGAACAATATCTTATTCAAACACATTTTGAAACAAAAAATATCGTCAGCGTGGCGAGGAACTGGAAATCTATTTCCATCAAATGTATAAAATAATTTAATAATTATTAAGACAGGTAGGTCACGACACTCAATGTAATGGTTTGTGGGAGAGAAATAATTGAATACCCAAAATGAAATAATGAAATGGTCTTTTTAAGCAACGTGTGTAGCATCGGAAGGAAATTATTGTAGAGAAATTGAGGAAAACGGTCAGATATTCTGCACTGGTCTGCTACCTTCCATAGATGAACATACCAGCTAGTCACAGGGACAGACGTCCTTCAGTATGCTCTTTCAACTGCTGTTCTCTCGACTCTCGACGTTCATAAGTACTCTTCAACTCAGTGTCAATAGCAACCAAATGTACCATTTTGTACATGAAAAAGTCTAGCGAATCATAACTGAAATGAAATTTATTTTCTCGTCACGAAACTGTGATGAGCTACCACACCAATCTGAAAAAAGAAAGCTTTTGCACGAAATTGTATGAGATCATCGGAAAGTTTATCCAAACTTTTATAATCACCACAGTCAATTTGGTGAGTGTTTTGATTCTCCTATCGAAATGACGTGCGTCTATGTTTTTGTAGCCATGTTCAACATACGCTACGCTAGAATTGTTCTTGTACACACTTCCAAACTTTTTCTCTTACAGCTAAACTGATTTGTTGTAGAGAACAGTGAGAACTGGAAGATGAGAGCCTGATATTCTTTTGCTGAACTATTTGGATTTAGAAGCAGAATGCGTCACCATAAGCGATATCAGTTTGGAAATTAATACATACAAGGACTTGCGACACTTTTACTCTGTAGAGCTATTGACTAAAATCTGACTGGAATTTTTTGGGTGGAGTGTTGTTTCATATGAAAACAGACTCATGTGCTACAGTGGTGAGGAATTTATGTTTTTAATTAAGTTAGAAATTCAATTTTCATTTCAACTATGATTCGCTAGACTTGTGCGCAAGCTTTTACACATTTTCTGCTATAGATGACCATTTGTGAAGTCCACACACTTCTTGTACAGAGAATCATGAAAACACAAGTTTATAGAACTTGTTGGCAGTTGGCATACTCAAGGATATATACTCAGGAGGTCTTGCCATTTCTGGTAAATGGTGTCACACCTCTACTATATAAAGCAACTCACCACAGTCGAGTTTGTAAGACGCGGTGAAACTTTTGTATGAAAAGTGGTGTGCCATCTGTAACAAAAAAGAAACTCTTTGAAGAAATATTCTGCTAAATTTCTATAATTTCCAATTCTGCATGACTCTTCATCGTGTAACTCGAGTTTCTATATATCACGTAATGCGTAAATCACCAATAGCTCACCTTACCGTATCCTATAAAACATTTTGTATCGAATGGGTGACGGTGTAAATTAGAATCTAATTGGGAAAAATCTATTCAAATCGGCCAGGCATCACTCGTTTCAAAAATATACATCCAGGATTTCCAATTAGATTTTAATTATAGAGTTCCAAAAGTTCACATGACTAGAGTACACATTCCGACGAAAATAGCCGGATGTTTCGCTAATAGTTGATTTCGATTCGTCAGTTGCGATGTAGAATAATCTCAAATCAGGAAGTCAATTAGTTCGAAAGTCTATTACACCTCCATATCGCGCTATTCGATTGATTCGAATCCTGAACTACCCGTATATACCACGTTAACTTGCTTATTGTTTTCAATCATCAATTCCGGATTATTGCCAAACTGTATGCAGTGTTGTAATATGCTACAAAATTAATGAAAAGTTTTTCGGCTAAATATCAGATATCGCATGAAATTATGATATAAAATTCGTTAGGAAAATTGAATTTCAAATGTGCACCACATACACATACACACACACTTCACTCATGTGTAGCAAGTACACTATCGCCGACCGGTAGAGAGAATTGAACATACGTATGAACTGGGTTGGGAGAAATTTTATATTAAAATATTGATGATAACGACGACGACGATGATGATGATGATGGGGTAATATCGTCTGCAATGTACCATGTTTTAAACACCCAACCGAACTCAATCACAGAGTGTCTAATACAAAATATTAGAAGTGCAAATTGCCAATCACTGTTTTCTCTATGTTGAGGTAAAATAATATTATTAGCCCGCTTTTAGTTGTTCAATATAGAATTCTGAATTTATGTGCTGTGGACTTTGATAAGCTCGATGTGTGTGTCTGTGTGTGGGAAAATTAGTTAATTTCGATTGCGGAATGTTGGTGACTGGTGACCTCTCGTATACCGATGGAAAAATGAGTCGGAATGTTTGTGGTTGCGAAATTTGGGTTTTCTACCATGGTTTTCTCGCCATGGCCTTAACGTTAACATTCGTCTACCCTGTTTGTATGATATTTACCTAAAATATTTTTAAGCAGTAGTCAACTTTTTCAGCTCGAGAGGTTTCCAGTCTTAGTTAGATTGGTTATCACAAATGATGTTCATCATTTTCTAAAAACATAACTTATTCGCCTTGGCCAGACAAACATGGTGAAAGAGCAAACATGAGGAAAGGGCAAACATGGTGAAAGGGCAGACATGGACAAAGTGCAAACATGGTGAAAGGAAAAATATTGGTAAGTGGTAAACATCGTATGACACTTTGAATAATTCAAAAAATTTAATGTCAGTTTTTAATTGGGATAGCATTTAGTGAGTGACATAAGGCAGGCCTTGGCATCTTGCCCTCTAATGGGTCTAATGTGCGCAATCAGGGTAAATCAATAACGAACAACTGAATTATCATTATCATTGACTTACCAAACAGAGCACTTCTCGCTTTCCAGTCAGCACAAATGTTTGTTTTTTTTTCTTGAAGCTTGAACAACAATATTACCCCGCGTACTCTATTTAATATAGAAATTAATTCACCGTTTTCATTTATCAATACGTATAAATATCTTAGTTTTCAATTCGACAATAACTTCCGTTTATTAATTGAAAATCGACAATGATTGTAAATTTAAATTCTAACTGGAAAATCATTTATTCACAAACAATTGAATTTACAAAGTACTTTTGTGGTTGATT
>JANTFA010113448.1:0-13819 GCA_026413405.1 Phytosciara flavipes | reverse complement strand
ATATTATATGCGTTAGCACAAAGCTTTCCATTTTGCTTTTTGAACTTCACAAAAACATTTGGTATGTACATTTGGTACAAAACACAAGGTAAGTAAGGTCTTTGCTACTCTGGTAGGTCTGGTAGGTGCTATGTATAGATAACGTCAGCTTGTCTTTTGATTGTTTATATGAAGAGTGTGTGTTTGCGGACCAACTGGTGGAACAGCATAGCAAATGTTATAACAATAGACAGTAGACTCCACTGAGTAGAGTACTAGGAATTGCTGATGGATTAATGTTTCGAGTAGAAAGTTAGAAATCCATCGAAGGGATGGTACATTTCATCGCGGAATTTCAGCATATTTCAAACATTCTGGTAGCCGGAAGGAGACACTTCCATTTGATTTTCACATTTATTGATGCAATAACTTACCTTTGCTAAGCCAGCTTTATGAGCTCCCTGTGATTCCATGTATTCCACAAACTTCTTGAAATCCTTAAATTCATCCCAAGTTGGGCGGAAAACCATGATCTTTGGCTTAGTCATTGTTTTTAAGTGTGTCTTTGTCTCTTTTATTCGATCCGATTAACAGGTTTGATACTACACCTGCAAATAAAAAGAAAAATTGGAAAATTAGCAAAGAAAATGTCTCAGTACACAATGGATACTTGTTCGAGGTCTATTGATTTTGGTTACACACAGACATCCCTATCTCTTTTAATCTGTTCCACAAGTTCAACTCATGCTAAAAACTTGTAGTACACTCGATAACATTTAGAAACGGCAGCGTATCAAACATTTCTTATTTCTCTCACTTCTCTTACTTCTCCCATTTCTCCGTAACGAGTATATGGGAAAATGAGTGAAAGAAGGAGAAATGAGAGAAATAAGAAGATTTTGATACGCTGCCGTTTCTAAATGTTACCAAGTGTCATCTATTGTTGTTTGTTTATCTTGGATGTAGCGGCGTAATCAATGAAAAGACTTCTTCTTCATGCAATATTTCGAGACCTTGTTCGGCTCATCTTCAGGCTAGATTAAATCACAGACTACATTAAAATGACCAAATCAAAACTATAAACAATCAACTCTCATCATCTATCACACAGCTGTCTGTCTTATTAAGTGTCATCTATGCCCTTGTCCCCTGAATAACAACCAACGTCCATCGATCTTTTCTTAGACCATGTTTGATTCATTCGAAAGCAGATCACTAGTAGATGAGATAGGGTTACTCTAAGAAGAAGCCAATAGATTTCGGACTATTCCAATGCCGAATTTCGTTCAGGACAGGTCATGGAATTAGCTTTATGTTTCTTAGACTTTGAAGTATTGTATTTTGCACAACTTTAGAAAAAGATTTCATTGTCTACTTTATTTGCTAAGTCTATTGCTTGGAAGACAATAATAATTTGCTATCAGAAATCCTTTAATCGTTCGTCACTGTAGAAAGATAGATGTATCAAGTGTAAATGAAACCCTTATCGACACGCCACAAAAAAAAACTACAAACAACTGTTAAGTCAAATGGATGTTTAATACATTCAGATCGTATTTCTACTCATATCACATTACCATGTAATGAAAACGGTGCAAACGATGGGCATGACATAATGGTACGGTGGGTGTAAAAATTACCGAGGCAAAGCCTCATGAAATTACCATTCCCATCACTGTCATAGTGTCATAGTGATGTATTTCAGAAGAAGAAAACTTGAGGCAAAGTTTCGTTCCCATAACTAACACCACACTTTCCCTACACATTATTGAGTAATGAATGTTACATACTTCGTCAAGTAAGAAAGCCATGATTGCACAAGTTTGAATGTGTGCAAGAGCATAACATCTGAGTTTCGTGGAACGATTGAAGGCAAAGTTGAGCCTCGACAATGTCCTGTATGCATTCACCTGCTCAATCTATTCAATGCTTCTGTTATTGTTTCCAATTCTTTTCTCCAGGTGTTTGACAAGTTATTTATAGTGCAATAAACTGGACGAAGCTCAAAGTAAACCCCAATTTGACAAGCTTTATTTATGCACCAGTTGGGAAATGGGTTGTTTTCGTCACAAGATGTGATGTGATAGTCCCATCGTGGAACAGAAACTTCAAATTTCTCAACATGATGCACCCAGCGTTTTCTGGAACCAGCTGATTGTTACGCGAAACATATACGGCAGAATGAATCAACAATTCTAGGAACGGTCAAGTGAACTAGATCAGCACAGTTCAAAACGAGGTAAGACCGTAGCAGACGCTGTGACGGAGCGCCGTACGTTCTCGCTAACGTACTACTTACGTTGACCTAGTACCTGAGCAACCCTAGTGTGACCGCATACCTTGTACAGAAAAATTTATGAAACATATCCGCTGGTCACATCAGCGATTGTAAATAGCCCGCACGAAATATAGCCTCATTAAACCGTAAACTAGCGCCCTTAGTCTAGTCCAAAGTCCCGAATCTATTTTTTAAACGAGATTTATTCATGGACAATATGGACTCCATTGAGCTTTGATAAAAAACAAAATAAAGAAAACCATGACCCGACCGAGAATCGAACACGGAAATTCTGCGTGGAAAGCAGCAATGCTAACCACTACGCCACACATTCATAAAACCTAATTGCTCTATGTACATCGTACGGGGCTAAAAAGTACCTATTATCAAACACGAACCAAATCAAAATGCATACAAAAGTTTGGAGGTCGCGCGATGCATTTGAAAATGCACGCATTTTAGAAAGAATCGTAAAACTAAGTGACAATATTTTGGCCAAGACATTTTTAAAGTTGACTTTTAACCGGGAAGCCATGGCGGAGCATTTTTGGTCAAACGAAGAGAAACGTGGATCTTGTTGTCTACTGTTGTCGTTTGGCCTAAAATGGTTTTAAAAGTCAATTTCAAAAAGTCTTGGCCAAAGAAATGTCACTTAGTTTTACGATTCTTTTGATACATTTATTTTCACTCGGGATTTAATTGTTTGAATTGAGACCTCACAACATTGTTCCAGTTACGTTACGGCTGTATTTTATGGCCTGTCTGTCAAAAGTTATTGTCACCAGCACATGGCGAGGGGCTACTAACACTCCCGTCACACGTTAGGACAAGGATATAAAAAGGATTTTTACAGTATCTTCTTCGAAGGCAATATGAAAATGCACAAGAAAATTGGATTCCATATTTATTGTGATCCGCAGAGAGTTTGATTTACAGTTTGAGAAAAATAACTTTCGACGTTTTCAACGACATCATCGTTTCTCTAGTTCTTTTACTTGTCATTTGAAATAACATGCAAAATGGGAGAAGACAGAAACGTTGAATATGTTGAAAGTTATTTTTCTCCAATTGTATACCTTCCCTTTTATTTGTTTATGCGTATACTTTGATAGTCATATGCAATATCTGCTGTGGTCCTGCATATGGTCCATCTTTTCGAGTTACAGATAAAACTTTAATCAATAAAATCAAGAAATGAAACTTTAATGTCACAGTCTATGAATTTTAGGTTAATTTGGTTTTCAGGTGTATTCCTCATATCGAATTTATCAAAGCCAAAAAATTGCACTCTTCGTATGATTCGACAGACGGGAATGCAAATTACTCACTGACGGGATTCCCGTCACGGGAATTCGAACTTTATTACGAAAACCGGAGGCTCACTTCTTCACAAATAAATCAAAAATCGTATGACTAATATTTAACTTAAATCCTGCGATTAAAGAAATTTGGGGAAATTACGGATGCAAAAGTCGACCAGAAGCTGTAACAGCCGAAATGATGTAATAAACGTGACGTAGTCGAAATTACACTTACGACTGCTATTCATCTTCACAAATTTTACTTTGATGTTTTTCGACTTTTCACAACTATTTTGTCGAAGACTGATTAACAATCTATTTTAGGTTAGTCATGACGCTTCATTTTGCAACAATCTTACTTAACCCTTTACCCAATCAATGAAAAGTGGAACAAAAATCACGTTTCACCACCCCCCGTAGTACATTTACAACGTTGCCTACCGATTGAGCAAATTATGATTTTCAGCTTATGGCTTCAAATTCAAGATCTGTGAGTCCGAACCATTCACAACGTTTTCTTACGAATAAATGCATTTTCCACTAACAATATTCATGGAAACATTCTCTTGACTGAATGTCCAATTCAACTGAAGTTTGTAAACAAAACGTTTTGAAGTGATGGCTTGAAAATTATCGATTTTTTGTGTGTGTCTAGCGGAAAAAAATGTTTCTTTGCAACAATATTTCACATTATGGGGATGATCACTCAAGCTAATTTAGTGGTGCAATTCTCGGCATGTCCTTTTATCTGCGTTGGAACACTGACATTTTACACAAACACCATATACACACAAGGTGTAAACAATAGAGAAATGGAAACTCTGCGATGAAAATTGCTATAAGGCATACGTGACTAAAGACATATAGTGGATTTAATCAATTACCAGAAGAACATTGGCATTTTCTCCGAGTCAATTCGATAAAATGGACAGAACGGCATCGATTGCAATTAATGGAACTATGGATTTTCACCGGGCACTTCCACTTTTAGCAATAATTTCATGATGAAAACACAAAATGGAGGTACAACACTCTTACCTTTATAGGCTGAGAAGAGCTAATTACTTTCTCATGCACGTTAAATATTGGCCGTGTTATTCACTTTGCACTCGTTTTAACAATAATTTCACAAATTTGATCACTTAGAACAACTCACTTCGTTTGCAAACACATTTTCATAATTATTTATCACTATTCCGGCACAAAAAAATACTTAATAAATACGAACAACATTTTTCCTCGAAAGAAATGAATAAAAAAAATTGTCGGACTCTGCTGCGCTGTACTAACGATGACATTTGTCTCTTGTTTTTGTACCGGTTCGGTTTTTGGTTTGGTGTGTGTACTAAAAATGACTGAATGAGTGTGTTCAAATTTGAAAATAAAAATCAGGCGAAGGTTTTGTGGCTGTTCAAAGATGGGAATGAAGTTCACCTTTCTCAAAATGTTTCTATTTCATGTGTTCATTACATCCATTCATAGGTAAATTGCAGGTAATAGAGATGATTATTTACTTGTATAATTCGTAGGTAGAGAGTCGGGGTACTGACGTTCATACTCTCGGGGTACCGAAGTTTAATCGGTATACACACAAAATTTTACATTTGTGTTTGTTTTTGAATACATTTTGGTGTGTGCATCTGTGCCATTTCGCTCACATTCTCAAATAGAATGGAATGTAAAGGATAACAGAGAAGCTGGATTCCCGGCAGCGCTGATAATTTTGGCAACTGTCAGTTAACTTTATAGTAGCATGAGTAGCATTGAGGCTAGTCTTTGTTCGGAAAAATTTAATTGACAGCTGCCAAACTCTTATCAACACTGATGGGAATCCCAATGAAAGTAGATTGGAGAGGTATGGCCATACGTCAAATTTTGTTCTAGCTTAACTTCACTTTTACCTTTTCGTGGTGACTTATTTCGATGTGGTGACTTCTTTGACTGTAGGGAATAAATGATGTGCAAAGCATATTTACACATTGTTTATGTCAAACGTTTTTCTTCAATGTGGATGAAGAAACAAGACTAAGGGAAATTGTTTTCGATTTACAAAATTGTCTTAAACAAAAGGAAATCGAAATAAAAAATCTGCAAAAGAAAATCAGAGAAAAGAGATAAAGTTGAACCGATGGGTCAAAATGAAACCGATAAATTCATCAAATGTAAAATGCCAATGCTTACTGAAAATCAGATTCCCCATAAACTTTCATTGGGGAATCCATCTAGATAGAAAATTAGTTGAATTCGTATATTCACGCCGTAAGAAGTGCGTCAAAAATATTTGAATTTTGAACTGACTTTTTGTCAATTTAACGCTACCACTATATACGAAAAGTGTGCGTCCAAACAAATTTTTCTGCGTATCTGTGAATTATTATTTTCACTCCACCGCCAAATTGACAGGTGTCAACGGCTGTTTTGCGGCGATTATATAGTAAAATTCAGTGGAAGAACGAAGGGCCCTTAGAAAATTTTTCCCATATAACACCCGAAGGGCTTTTTCGAGCCAGTCCGGGCCTGGTTTGATTGGCTTTTTGCAACAAAGAGTGCGATCCGTTGCGGAAAATAGTCTAAAGTACTAACTTATGTCCAATATTCAAGTTTCTTGTCCATAGAACGTTTACATTACGTGGCATGCGTGCATGGTGCGAAAAAATCGAGAGTAACGCCCCCTGATAGTGAGATAACCTCTCAGTTCTTAAAAGTCATTTTTATGTTGCCTCGCCTTCGGCTCGAATATATTTAAATAAAAATATTTCCCTCGGTATAAATATGACGCATAGATTATAACGCAACCAGAAGTGCACGCTTCCGGAACGACTCAAAGACCTACGGTGTAGAGCCTGATACAAGTTTCTTTTATGTAAACACAAAGTCCAGGTAGCTTTTTCCTTATGCTTCTGTTACTAGTTGTGATTGTGATGAAAATTCTAAAATTAATCCAATCTAACTTTGGATTTACAAATTTATATTGACTAGAACACATGCATTGGAACTTAAAGTTAAAACTAATACTTTTCAGACATAAAAAAAACAATCTGTCGCTTGTCATCAGTTTGATTTTTTTCTCGTTTTTTTTCTTTCTCTATTACATCTATTAATTGGCAAAAACTTGAAAGTTGAACTTCATTTGCCAACCATTTCAATTTCAAAACAAAGTACAATCATTCCTAGAGTAAGAAAGAAAATATAAAAAAGATCGTTCCATAATGCGCAACAACCTGATTCAACGCAACTAACATGAGCGACGACGACGACTTTTCCAATTCGTTATATTATTAGACACGTTTTGCGCAAATGCACAACGAATTAGAAAGAGTTTTTTAAATTTTGGCGAACGTTTGTAGCAAATCGTTGATGAGTTGTTGTTATTGCGAAAAGTAAATTTCCAAAATTTATGTGCGGCTAGATCATTACTAGTTTCGCTGATTGTGTTTCTCATTTTGTAGATCCTTTCAATACCAACATTTTTACTGTGTCGGTGGGTAGTAAGCTGCGCGAGAAACTAAAGTTACATCGATGTTGAGTGCTATCTATGTAAATACTTAAACGCGAATATAATCTTTACTGGCAAGCCGCGTGAAAGCTTTTTCCACTAACTACCACACTCGAACCAATTCAATCAGCTGTGTTTTGTATAAACGGCGGATTTTTTTCTGTCACAGTTAGGAATCGAACTCTCACACTGGCAATTTCAATCGTTCAGTGGAAAGCAAACGAGCCAACGACTACGCTATTGAGTTGTTGCACTTAACTTGTGCCTAAACTAGAATTTTGCTCATACGATGTGTTATGAACCTCGGCTTCGCCTCGGGTGCTCACTTATACGTCAGTTATTGACGCATATATCTACATATAAATCGGTTAGTACATACACACGCATTCCAAGGTCAATTGAGTGAAGCATGAAGTTTCAGCACCCTGATGTTCTTTTTGCACAGTCATTTACCTTTACCTACTACCCTGTGCATGAACTGTGATTTTGCGCATACGATGTGTTGTCAACCTCGGCTTCGCCTCGGTTTGACAATGTTCACATCTATTGCGCAAAATAGCTATTTTGTATAAGGTGAGAGAGATGTAACTCCTTCGATAAGATTCTGGATATTCATCAAGAAAACGATGGGTTAAAATTTTGAGACTCTGCACATCTTTAAGTGACCAAAAACGAATGTCATAAAAGCGTCAAAACAATTCGAGGCGTGTTTACACTGGTAGACATAGTCGTTCAATCTATGTTTCTTATAGTTTTCCTACTTCAGAGTACATCACCCCAGAAACGAGTGTTAATTTGTTATGTCAATCACAAGGCATACTCGCTGGCTTTTTTTGTGAATGTTGACTGAAAACTCTACCGTCGTTTCGAGTAAAGAAATTCAAACCTTGGGTGTGTCCAATACTCTCTCACAGAATACGCCATAAGCTGTGGATAATGTGGTTTTATATAGCAAAACGTCTGGTTAAAATAAATGAAGTGCAAGATTTTCTTTCAATCTTACTGAAATCACTGATCAAAAGAAGTGACTAAGTCGATGGTCTATATTTATGCTCTAGTTCTTATATGGCTAATTCCACGACTTTGTCCTGTGACTAACAAACTGGGTCTTGAAATAGCTCGGAATGGGTGAGACTTTTCTTAGAGCAACCTTCATGGAACCTTATCTGGTCGAATAAATCAAACATAAAGTTTCATAGATTTTGAGATATTTTGGTGCAAATTTTTTTGTCACGTGAACTACTCACATAATGCTACTGAATTTTGATAGATTTTTTAAAAGATACACCAAAACTGAGAACACATCCCACCTCGCCAATCGCTACGTGCAAGCCTAATCGAAATTATAATAAAATTTTCGGTACGTGTATGATCAAATGTGGCACACTGCCAGAAGATCTCACGAAAATGCTGAACGATTATTTTAATTAGTACGAGTTGGACATTCACGCAGTTTAATATATTCGGGAATCGCTTTTCGATCGGATTTTCTGTGCGAAATTGGCTGAGTAAAAAAAACCTTCTAAATTAGTGAAAATTTCAGAGTCCAGTTGTGCGTTCGTAGGCTAACCCGATACTTTTAGTGAATTTAAATCAAGTGTAACAATGGAATCTTCCCCAAGGTAATTCGCACCAGTTTTTTCTTTCTCAAATCTCCACCAAAGTCCTTGTGAAAAGCCATAAAAATATTGTGAATTTCTGAAAAAAATAAAAAGAAGAGAAAAACCGAATGAACTTAAAATTTTGTCTGTCTCCGGTTGTATGCTACTTCATGGTGAATTAGACAATTTTCGGCACTTCTATAATTAGAACCGATATTTATAGATTCAATTGGAATAATATGAGTTTTGAATGTTTTGTTTTAAGTTTTATTACACCATCGGCAGTGTTAACAAAAGTTTTAATGTTTTTATTGGTGATGAATTTGATTGCTAAAATTGAAACTATTTTGTCAGAATAGAGCATCTCACCGCATTCCCATACAAACACAAGAAATGGGCAAAAAAGTGGCCAACATTTTATTAATTTGCGTTGCATTTCTATATACAGCGAATCTACAGCAAATCCAATGGCTATTTGTGTAACCGAGAGTGACTCGGTTTCAGGAAAGGATAAAAAAAATCGAAATGAATCAAAATATTATTGCGCACACGATACGGATCTTCTATATGTATAATACCCACCCACTTACCATGTGCCGTGCGAGTGTTAGTTGTAAAACGTTTCAAAATGATCACAATCTCATTTTTGAACAGAATTTTCGCAATTTTGTTAGAAAATTGGTTGGTACAGTGACCTGCAATGATTTCAACCTTGTTCACCAACCAATTTCCTACGCAATATGGACCGTACTCCCACTGATTTACCGAATGTGCATTTAGCATGCCAGTAAACAGAGACATTTTTACTATGAATTGTTTTCGTTTTTCACATTGCGTTACAGGAACAATTTATTGTTTGTATATGGCGGTATGAGAGTAGTCAGTCATATCTTCAAATTCGTTTCGAAGAGAATCTTGATAGAAATGTCAGTTAAGGAATAAGTACAACCAGAACCTTTGTATGGATCTTGATTTGGCTCTTTTTAATTCGTATACGACCCCATCGTGTGCATATTTGCGCCTAGTCCATGAGACATTTGATTTCCTTGACTGTAGTCCAGGGTCGGTACATCAGAAAATCAACTAAATGTCCGTAGCAGAAATTGACTATAAGTTCACTATGATTAAAGTTCACTAACTGTCTTGTGAACGAGTGTGAAGGGAACAACTGATGGACTGTTCTATACTGTCCTTGGACCACTATCACACTCGGAGGACGAAATAACTTATCTTTTCTTCATTTTGAATCACTAAACGTGGACCCTGAGAGAGGAAAACATCTTTGCCTTGTTGTTTAATTCAATTAATTAAATCGTTTTTAATTGGCGTATCAGATACCGCCACCCCTGGAGAGTTCACTATGATTTTGTCAAATGTTAGGTTAAGTAGTTTTCGCGATAACTTAAGTTTCAATGTACTGGTTTTCAAAGGTCTTGGCTTCAATCGACGAAGATTTTAGGTTGAAGAGTGGATTAGAAGATGGATAATATTTGAGTAGTAACACTGAGAAGAATTTCTTGTTGTTGCAATACTACAGCAAAGAATTACAACTTTTAATTTTTTCGAAAATAATAGAAGGGGTAACTAGTGAACTGAGTGGTACAAAAGCTTCACAGAAACTGAAACTCGTTTACTTTTTCACACTTAATTCTTCACTTTTTCTTGATCACACGATAACTTCAGTAGCAGTGTACCAACCATTACCGAGTGTGAAGCTCGCGGCCAGAGCGAAGCGAGTCCCATTTTTTGTAAATATCGTTTTAGAGTTAGTTAGTCGACAACAAACTCCTTTTGTTGAAGGACTTAACTCGGAAAATAGAGTTTTCAAGTTGAAACCAAGTGAAAACTTATTTGAACTTTGTGTTCAGAGAAAAATGAGATCCATTATGATTAAATAGCTTTCACGAGAGTATTACACGCTTGCGTTCGTTCGTATTGAGGCTACTGGTGAATGACAGAACTTGTTTCTAAAAGTTTATTTGTCTGAGCTGTAGTTTGGCCATTCAGAGAGGCAAGGCGGCTTCAGTAATGGGTATCTTTAGAGACTCTGACAGGTTGAATGAATTTTCCTACATTCTGTGATCTTGAATTTTAAGTTGTGATAATTGATCTTGTGCACTAATACTGACGAAGAGCTGTTGTTTACGTCGTACCACTAAAACTATATGCGTTTGTATAAAAGTGAATCAGCTGTCACAACAACTTCACCATACTCAGACTCGAGTTGTAGTACGAATGGAAGAATATATTACAATTATTTTCAGTCAAGGGAACCGACCCACCCAAATGCTGTGGCCTATTTTTTATGTGTTTCTTTTCCACAAAAATTTCCAGATGACAGTTAAATTAGTTTTCGTTTAAAATTTCATTCCACTCGACGTCACAATTGTTTGCTAACACCTTTACCGAATGTCTGTAGTCGGTTCATTTACATGATAAGATCATGGTGCAATTAACTATTAGAAAGCTGTAAACACACGAGCTAAACAAAATAAAACGGAGCTTAATTGACGGTCCCATCCACGCAAAATTTCTAGTGTTTCTTCGGCATAACTAAATGATGCAAGTTATTAACAGACTGTAGATTAGTGGTCTGGTCATTGTACGATTTTTGTTATTTTTGAATCTACCATACTCATCACAATAAATCTAAAGTTACACGAACCAAAAGAATTTTATTCTTGGTGGTGTGATTCATGCATCGCCCGAATGCCGTCCGCATTTTGTAGAAGAAACAGATTCTTGCTCGACCAACAGTTCGTTGTAACAGATGTGTGGGCTCATTTTCCGTACATGTGGTTATTAACCAGTTGCATTCTGATTTGAATGAACGTGTATGTCCTACTGTGAAGCATTCAGTGAATTGCATCCAATCAAATTACCTAGCCTAGTAGCAGATTGTCTGAATTAGCATTTAACGTGAATTTAGCAATACATTTCCATTTAACACCTTTGATTGCAGCATCTGGATTGAATTTACACTCCCATTCATTTACTACACTCTTCCTCTGTCTGTTAATTGCTTTGACCTAATCAATTGTATGTGTCCTCGCATTGTGCACGTCAACATGAACTCCACGACCATGACCCAAATTAACTATGTCTATGTACACGAAACCCTGACTACTAATTTTACAAACTTGTGCTTTTCATTAATCATCATGACAATTCACAGATAGATGTATCATAACTGAATCATTGCCACCGATTTTACACCTATTTGTACTTCTTTCACACAATGTTATTTACTCGGTGCATTCTTTTGAAAATTCGTCATTACTTATTGAAATTCATTTTATGCACTGCAGTCATAGAGGTAAAGAAGAATAGAGGAATTTTGAGTGGAGTTCAATGAAAAATTATATCACGCACACTACTGAACACAACCAATGTCACATTATTCAGATTCCATGTGCTCGAAAGCGTCACTTACACATAAAAATATGATTTTTCATTTTAATTTGCCAGTTTCTTCTATTGATAGGCCCCTTGACTGTAGTCCGCATGAATATGGGTTCGATTAATTTGTAAAATCGCTACAGTACAACTGACAGTTATCACATCTATTGCGCAAAATTAACATTTTGGCACTAGTAAAGTGTTAGTGAAATAGCTATTCTCAGGAGCTATTGAGTACATTTGGACAATATCTAAACCATTATCAATTCGGACAGTTCTTTTGAGTAGAGCAGAGAGGTTTACGATATTTCTTCAAAACACGGCATTAAGCTAGGTTACAAACGGGAGAGTGATAGCATAAGACTCTCGTAAAAATGTCCAAGGACTCTTATGTTGCTTGTTTCAAAACGATTGAATGAACACTTGTTAATGTGACTAGCAAATCCAAGATCACTATGCAAGAATGAAATTTACTAGTACGTTGGAGCCATTTTATATCAATACTAAGTAAACTACGACTATGCGCTTTACGTTATGAGGAAATTGGTGGCGTGGCAGTCGAAGAATCAACCTATTCATTCGAAACTGTGTATCGAAAATGTGTATCACAATATGAGTAAAACGATTCACCTGGCGAAGCGAATAAAGTTAATTTTGGATTAATCATCTTCTTCTTCTTCTTCTTCCTAGCTTTATTTTTGCCTTCGACAAAGGTTTGCAAAAATTTTCCTGATTTTCTAGTCATTTTGATTTTCAGGGTCAGCGTTCGAATATTCAATTCAATTCATGACCGGTATGCGTTTCTCATTGATCGTGTTACAGGTCTCGCCGGCCTCCTTCTCTTCTTGTGTTAGCCCGAATCGCTTTTGTCGCTATCGCATTTGGCCGGCCCAACTATGCTTTGGTCTTCCCCTTTTACTCACTTTAGGGACGTCTATCGAAAGAACTTTTCTCGCCATCGTGAGAGCAGACTTTAGCAAACCATTCGATTCTTTCGTTTTTGACTTTGTCGACGCTGGTCTATGCTCAACGTACCTCGTATATGTTCTTGTTCACTGTTAATGTGATCCAACTTTGTGACATGACGCCTAGGGACCTGTGGCACATTTTCATCTCTGCGAAACTTTCATAAACCACGTGAAGCATTTTGAACCATATGTGAGCGTAGGTCGTACTACCGTTGTGTAGATTTTGCCCTTGAGTTTTGGTGGCATTACACTTGTCGCATAATACTCCCGAATTTTGTCGTCATTTCAGCCAGCGCAAGCTGATTCTATGATTTACGTCTTCGTCGGTGACTACCGAGCCAAGATATTTGAAGTTAGTGCATTTCGGCATGCATAATTTGATTGGATGGATTAATAAAATAGAGAAAAACTATCGATTCTCATTTTTAAGTTTTAGAAAACTCTGTGACCGAAAAACCGGTTAAGTTCATGTGAAATGTATTCATAATTAGTCATCGTACTACATATACTAGTGTTTTGAATGAAGAAAGAAAACTATGTTGTGAAAGACATGCCGCTGATTTGTAAAGGTATTCACTCAACACAACTTCAGTCAAGTTAAAAACGAAGAAATTCGGTGTTCTACTGTTCCTGTTTAGATGTCCCAAGTTTGCAATGTTATGACGAGACAATTTCTTTCGAATATCATTCGGTCTTTTCAATTGTATCTCTACACACAGCCACACGTCTAAATGCACGCATCGCACGGAATATTGAAAGCGATCATATTTTCCTCCTCACTGTTATTGTAACACATT
>JANTFA010113336.1:0-24353 GCA_026413405.1 Phytosciara flavipes | reverse complement strand
GTAGTCTCACCTATTGTTCTCTGAGACGTGAGACTACGTATTTCGACACTTTGAGACTTTTATTTTTACTTGGGATTGAATGAAAGAAAAACCACAAGAAAATTGCTAACGCTGCCTTTATTGATTTAAGGGTTTCTGATGTGTTCGTAGGAGAGGCATGTATGCCCACATGAACTAGCATACATAAAATTGCACTTGTACGGCCACATCTCTCATTCAGCTGATTTGGTTTATCTTTGAACGTAGGCTCAAATATCTTGGATCTTGAAAGAGACAAAAAAACTCTTCAAAGCAACATAGAAACATGAGACATAAAGAAAGGATTTGCTTTCAACTTTGAATTTATTGAATGAACTTCCGAAATTATTTTTTTTCAATACAAAAATGATCCCAACATTACACAACCACCACCGATAATACTAAAAACTAATTATATTGCACCGTTTCAATCACTGCTTTGCGAAGCTTTACGCACGAGCAAAGACGATTTTAATACAAACCCGACGGAAGATCAGTCAGTTTAGCACTTGTGTTTAAAGACCCATGGTCAATTTGATCCAAAATATTTCCATCCGAATGACCGAAACGAATTATCGACTCTTTTTTGATTTGGCCAGGCATCACAATGTCAATCATCGAGTCGATTCCGCTGCCATACGACTCTAGCCAATCGAGATTCTTGGTCACTCTTCTAGCTTCTAGGGCTGCCGTTATGTCGGGCTTCGGATACTTTTGCGGCGTGTTCATTTCCGTCATGAAGTAGACTCCACTGAACGGCGGTGTTGGCGCTGTAGCATTTTTTAGGTCACATTCACTTTTTCGCATAGGATTCGACATATGCGGCAGAATAGGACCCATGCCGTTGCTCATCTCTCTGGCATCCATGACAACGTTTAAAATTTCCCGATTTGTACTCCCTCGATTGTTCACAATGTCCGGGGTACTTTTGTACTGAAAACTGTCACGAAATCCTCCGTTCAACTTAGAATCGTTCTCGAATTCTCGATCATCGAAAAATGATCTACGACTGCCATTCGGGATCAACAGCAATCCATAATCGGATCCATCGAAATCCGAACTGCTGGACAGTAGATGCGCTAATGAGCGCGACTTCTTCGGTGGTTGTGGCAATATATGGGCAGGTACGATTTTCTCTTCGACGGCTGGTGATTCGGAAAAGATTTCTCGCTCAGCGTCGTTGACAATATTCTGTAACTCGTCGATGACATCTTCAATGGTAGCATCGTTTGTATCATCGTCAAAGTCGTCATTTGGATGATTTAACGCGTTGAGTCGAAGGGTTTGTTGATTGTTGATCGAATTGTACATGTGTGGTTCAGGGCTAAGAGATTGACCCGTTTCCGAACTGCTTATACCTTCGTCGTCGTGCTCTGAACTGCCAAGCTTGTTACTGTCCGGTGGTACATGACGTGGTAATGCCACTGGTCGCTTTTCAATATTTTTATAGGAGCTCTGGTTGTGATTATGCGCCCCTTGTATTCGAAATATTTCTCTTTGTAGCTCGGCGCATCTTTCTTGCAATCTGTCCTGCAATCCACTCAGCACTGTTTTCTCCTCTTGAAGAATCTAGGGAAAGGGACAATTGAAGTTAGAAGCTAGTTTTTGGAACGATCGGAGGAGAGAACTCACCTGAACACGTTTTTCCAGGACAACCATTTGACTTCGTATTCGATCCGATTCTCTGGATTGTACAATCAATTTTTCAACATCAATCTTTGAGTCTTCGAAATTCTTGACCTCCGCTCGAATTTTTTCTACCCAGGGAGATGAAGTCGATATGGCCTAAAGAATGGGGTCCACTTCATTTCACTTGAATTTTAGATGTTTTGTGCATCAATTACCTTTGTCATACTGAGAGGTTCGAAACCAGCTTGAAATAATTCCGCTTGCAAATACAATCGATTCTGTGAATCTTCAGTGCTTTCCAAAAATGTGTTGATGAATTTCAAACCGTAAGCTTGCAATTCCCCAGAACCACCGCCACTATTCAACATTCCCGTTAGCAATCTGAATCGAACAGGCTCCGCAGTCCTAAGTCGTAACGTTGAAAACGCTTCTGATACGGAAGTATGACCACAACGAAGGCTGTTTTGAGATCCATGAGCTAAGGTGGTTTTGTCACAGGCAACAGTGAGTAATTGAAGAGATAAAATACGCGAACGCAGCCCTTGTCCAGTTGCGGAAGCAGCTAACGGAAGTAAACCAACTGGCGATGTACCGAGTCTTAGGCCTGCTTCTGGACTGCGTGTTGCACATAAGGTGAGGCATTGTCTAAGCACGGAACATAACGATTGAACCGATCAATTAAACGTTGTCATTGACTCAATATATTAACTTACAAACAGGCCAACTCATCGAGAAGGGCTCTTCGCTGATAGGCTTGTGAGTTTCTCTGAATAGTATTTGCTGGCGATGATGGTGATGTCATCATATTGGCAGTTTGACTTAGCTGTATCGATCTAAGCACATCGAGAAGGAGCGTTACGCCATCCATTGGAGTTGAAACGAATTCCTGTACGAAACTGTTGTTGCAAAAAATAAATTTAGTTTTAACAGATAACAGAAATGAAATAATAGAAGGACAATTTGGACGTGAGATAATAGTAGTTTACATTGAATGCTTTGAAAGCAATTCATTACATATGAGGAAACCATTTGGTGATAAAGGCAAACACGCCAGTGAGTTTTCTTTTCTCATAAAACTGTTTCCGAATTACGTAGCAGCATTTAATGTAGCCTGCCACATGCCGAAGTTGAATTTTGCATAAAATTTCATGAGAAGTGAACCAAAAATGTTTCGCCATGTAATGGATCATTTTCGTCGGAGGCAATATGCCTTGTAATTTCAACTTTTCTTATGGGACAGGCCGTAAAATATTTTTACTCAAAACGCAAAGTAAGTCATAGGAAAGTAACTTCATCTCTCTGGCAGCTATGGTGCAGCAATAAGTTGCAAACATGGACGTAATATTGTATCCGGAACGAAGTGAGGGGGACAAGCGAAATTGCCTCAAATCAATCGTTCCAGACGGTTACACATGTAATTTTTCATGCAAAGAGCCGAAAGGCAAAGGAAGAAAACGCAAAAACTGCGCTCTTTGTATTCCTCCTGTTGCTTCAATCTGTTGAAAATATTCAGATACTAATGAGTCAGATAGCGTATAGAAATTAGAAACGATATTGAAAAACTTTCCATCTGCAAAAAATGGCAGGTAGGTAGAAGGCATCGATATACGAAATCCCTGAAGCCATTTATATTTCACTCATGGGCTGAGCATTTCAGTAATGGTAACTACTTTGAGTCAACTGCTTTTGATTGAAATTTGTAAAAGCATACTTCAAGAAATCAGGAAAGAAGACACAAGGTGCCAGGAATTACTAAAGTATTATGCGAAATGATTAAGAACGATTTCAATTGGACCCGCCCGTTCCAAATAGCAATCGACAAGAGTGCAAATGCTGAAGATATAAAAGTGTATGAGAGATTCTTTTGACAAGCAGCCTACCGAAATCGTACGCACTTATTTTCAGCTAAGAGACTTTCCAGTTCCAATCGAACTTATTTATACGACGCTACAGATGCACTTGTGGAAACCGATCTAATTAGATTAAAACAAGTGATCGGAGAACAGTTATTCTCGCCGAATAGCAGCAAAATCAACATGTAGGGTGATATCATTTTCAATATTTTATTGGCATTCAAACTACTTTCGACAAGTTTTATTCGCTGTGCCACAAATTTTTAGATTTTTATCGGAAATGTTGTTTATTCATATGATCATCTCCCATTCGCGTTTTTTCTGCTACAAATAATTTTTCATGTTACGAAGCACCTAAATTCAACGTTCGAATCAATGTTTTTTGTATGTTTTAACATAGAAAAACATATCCGAAATTGTAATTTCAAACTCATATGAAATTAATACACGAATCGGTAAATTCCGCGCATAACCAATCATTCCAACAACAACAACAAAATTCGTAATTTCGCGTTAATATTTTTTGATTGCGATGCGTATAAACAGGGCAAATATGGATAAATAATTGTAAAATTTCTATTTACAATTAAATAATCTATCTTTGAAAAGTTCGAATCATGGCTGAGAAAAAAAGCAAGCCATTGCCACACTACACTATGTTTATGTAGAAGGCATCACAACAGCTCGTTATTTCTAATTTAATCGGATCTCGGGTATAGTAATTTCTATGCCGAAATTACCGAAAAGAAAATTTGGAAGAAATTTTTATTTTAATGCCGACTTTGGGTAACGTTGTGTGCGTCTGGACCATTAAACAATCATCATTTTCATTTCAAAAGTGAAATCCATCAATAGACTCAATCAAACATTTCGTTACAAAAAACAAAAAACTTTACCTGGGAAATGCAGCTCGTAAATCAGACCGAAGATTCGTTAGCAATTCGGTGATACTGTTGAACTGTCTCAGCGACATCTCACATTCGGTTTCCGGTGGTGACGGAATGGGACTTCTACACAAGTAAAATAGTTTGGGTTCAGTTATTTTGTCTGTTATTGGCACAATATATGGGCAATATCCACTTACTTGTAATCGGATAACGATGCATTTTTATCGATTGTCTTGACGTCAGGTGTAGATTCAAGGGCATCGTAAATTGACCTGTTGGTCAACTTTCCATTGCCTGTTTTGGTGTTGAACTTTTTCAAAGACACGACATAGTCTTCGGCGTGAAACACTGGTGGACGCTGGTTTTCCTATTTCACAAAGAAAAAGAAAATTATTCGACTGATAATCAAATAAATCAGGATTAGGATTATTGAGCGGGACGAACACTGCACCTTGGCCTCAAATGGGCCTGTTGTGCGTATGTACTCATTGACTGCAATGAAATCCATTCAAGCATATCTTTCGACCAGAAATATATGAGCTTCCATCTGTAAGCCATAAATGGAGCACATAGTTATGGTTGTGACGTAATAATATGTGTTGCCGATGTGGCTACACAATCTACTACTATGGTAGTTCATAGAAACTACTAATGATTAGTAGAGAATACTAAGTGATTAGAAGAAGCTAGGCAGGATTGTTCCCCCTTGTTTCAAATCCGGGATCCTTGGCGTACGAGTCCAATGCTCTACCGATTGGACTACCTAGCTTTACTTGCCTAACCTTCATGAACTTAAGAACTCATGTAGACAACAAGATGAAATTCTTGCGAAAAATTTCTTTCGAAACAGTGAACGGAAGTAAAATCGTATAGTTGTCAGCTGTACAGCATCATTTTAAGATTTTCTCAAACTGCTTTTTCATATCCTTATTACACCAGTATACGTAAGACAGTTACAACCAAGTCACTGAACGTTAAAATGTGAATTGAAGGAGAATAATATTACAGACAAGCGACAACATTAACGCAATTTTGTCATGCATAAAATGTATAGCGAGATGATGAAATAATCTGTTTGACAAAAAGAAAAACGACAACAACCAGAAACAACTATTTTCAAAACACATAAAAGCAAATTGTCCAATCCATCATCTGTAATGCATGGTGTCTGTATTCTGTCATCTGAAGATATCTTTCGATCGTTTTTCTCGTTTAATCGACAATGACAAATTTGTTAACGTTGAGTTTAGCATCATGGAATTTGAATATTTCCAAGTAATATGATCAAAGAATGCAATTGGAAATCGAGATAAAACAATGGCTGTGCTAAACAATGAAGATCGTTTGCATTAGAAATAGATTTACACGAGTTTAAAAAACTCGTTGCAACATGCAGATTCGCTTATCACTAAATGCTCACGCAATATAATAACACTCACGGTGTGTTTTAAACGAATCTAATTGAAAAAATTTGCATCAGAAACAACTTTTGTTCGGAGGATAGGGTGGTGGAGTGGGCGCTTTTCAAAACAATTGAGATGTGTGGGCCTTTTTTGACGATTTTGTATGGGATGCGGGAAAATGATGAAAAGCAATCTCTTTCAATTAGCTCTCTAATGATTGAATATCGTTTGTGGACCCAAAACAAACAATTTTTAGTATGGAGACATCATTGGAAAGTGTCATAGATTTCGAGATTTTCATCATTTTCCCGCATCTCATACAAAATCGTCAAAAAGATGCCCTCAAATCACGGTTTTACTCCGTTATTTTGAAAAGCGATCGCTCCGACACCATACCCCAAAAAAGCTCAATCCGTTGAGAAAACCAATATGCAAATTTTTTTCAATTAGATTGGTTTAAAACACACCATACACGGGAAACTACAACAAAGTAAAATTTACCTTTTGTGACGAATTGTATCCGACTGATATTTCTGCAGACATTTTAGGTGGACCAATGTGAGTGTCAATCGACGACTTTTTAATACTCGGTGCCATTTGGTAGCCAATTGAATATGAGAGTTCGCTGTAACAAAAAATGGAGAAAAGTTTGAGGATCTAGCAATCAAAAGACAAAATTCAACATTTCCCATGTGACAAGCATACAGTAGCAGTAAAATGTAACTATATCAAGTATGAGCCGTGTTCTTGTCTACGTATTTCTAACGCATAGATTCAGAAATCTTTTACTTCATTTGTTTACAAAATAACTTAGCTAACATACCCGACCTAGGAAATATTAATTTTAATGATACTTGCAACCAACACTCACTCTACCTCTGCATTCTTACCAGGAACCTGTCCAATATGACAGGTCCCTGTTTGATCGAAGACTGAGCCCTGAGGGATGCCTTGACACACGTGTAATGGTTCTGAGATGTATTACACTCTCGGTCGTGTTGGTCCATCAAAATTTGAAAGCCTTTGAGCAAATGTCTGTGTTTAATGACCAGTGATAACTCGAGACAAATAAATAAATGATTCACAGTCGTCCGCCATTAGCTCTCCGTCAATATAACGGCTGGAAAACGAAGACAAGACGGACGACTGTGAATCCAGATTTATCATTTTACTTATTTGTTCCGAGTTTTCACTGGTCATTAAACTTAATACATTCAATTTGTGCCCTGGAAATTAGAATCAATTGCCACATAGACGTTACCAAGGCTATATTATACCGTTGTAGGTCACCTCGATACAGATACGCGGGCTACACCCCAAAGCGGATTTGATACAAAAATTCACTTAGTCCGATGATTATCGTCGTCGTGATAATAATGTTGCGATTCTTATAAGTAAAATCATCAAATGTGGTGTGTTTCCGCGTATCTAATAAAATTGCGATCGATGTGACCTCCACAACAGTGTCTAGTCATGAACGTTACGTTATGAATTTTGTAAATAAATAATTTACACTCTTTTTCTATGAACTTATTTGTCGTGAAATGTGGTCGAAACATACGCATGTCCATGCTTCAATTCGGTTGGTAACATTAATCAATCAAATGAAAGGATAGTTTCCACGTTAAACGTTTCAAACATTGCAGGTGCAGATGGACAGACCAAGCAGTATTTTAGACTGTTATTCCAGGTTTAGGTTTTCAAACCAAATTTCCGTAAACTATAACAACTGGTTAAGGGCATTGATATTAAGTGGCGGGCCTTTTAATTGCGATTTTACGCAATACATAAGAAACATATATGGAATGCAAGCTCTACCGGTGGGAATAGTCGACGCATATTTTTCATGTACCGACTCAAATTGTACATCAGCAGTTACGGCAGCCTATGGAAAATTCGTCGATTTCAGGAAAAATACTTTCAATCCTTACACTAAATGTTCCGTGGTCAATTTAAGTCCAGCTTGTGCACAGGTCCGGTCGCCAGCAAATGTTGTGGTGGATTTGCAAGCTTGTACGAAGTTGAAGGCGGGGTCGGCTAACGCAATATTTAAGGTAAATGAAGTTTTCGAACTTTTCCCAGAAGGCCAGTTCTATAATTTCTGGATCAATGGCCTCCCTGCTTTACTTAATACTGTCGTGTTTGAAACTGATTTTTTTTGTTTTAGGTGCCAGCTCTTATCTTGAATCTCGTGAATCTTCTTCCACACCATCCAACCATCTCTTTTGGGGGTCTCCCTCTCGCTCTGTTGTTGTCGGAACCTTTCTCTAAAGCTTTTTCCAGCATTCGACTATCATACATACGTGCTACGTGATTTGACAGCTCCGATAGTAGTGTCTTCCCCAAAAATTTCGGTTAGTTCTCTATTCGTCCTTATCCTCCATCTTTCTGTTTTGTTTATTGGTCCAAAAATCGACTTTACGATCAAAGCAGCTAAGAATCGTTTCTCGACTTTGCGTTAAGGACGATGAGTCAGATAAGGGTTTTGCAGAGGCGAAGTTTCGTGTTTCTACTCAACAGGGTTTCAGTGAGTAGAAATATCTGTTCCCTTGAGTAAGTCTTGTTTTAATTCCTTTCTCTATATCGTTTTCAACGTTCAGAATCGAGCCCAAACATTTGAATGACTGGACGCCTTCGATCTTCTACTCATCAATCGTAATGTTCTGACTGGCGTGGGACCCTTTTTTCTGTCTAACGGAAGATATTTCTTTTTAACCTTGACTTGTATTCATCGATATTATCCGTTGAGTGTATGTTGTTTGTGTTGAAACTATTTGGTATAATCACAAACGACGTTCACTTTTTCCTTTAATTTTTCGAAATCCTACACTATAATGTCAGCCTCCCTCCAATAACCTAACAGTAGAGTCACAATTTGGTAGTCCCACCACCCTAAATGCGGACGTCTCTGATGAACAACACCATCGAAATTATGTGCGAAACAAATAAATACGTGGAAATTCTTGCAGCAAGGTGCGAGATTTCACTAACTGAGCGACTGTTAACAGAGTCTTTGCTGAACACTCTAAACGTGTCTTACAAGTTTTATTTGACAGATGAGAACTATTCGCCATCCCAATACACCAGAGTCAAAGGCCAATAAAATTTAACGTGTGTGATGGATGTGTAGTTAATTCATAAAACAAGGCTATTATCTCCTATTGTTTGATAAAATTTCCATTGTATTCGAAAATCTTATGAAATTATAAAATCTGATTTCAATTTATAATTAGCCAGTCATAAGTACACACATGAGAAAATCGAGCGTTATTTTGCTTATTGAAAAGAAAAAAAAGTCGAAATAAATTACTGAACTTTCGCTAAGAAGTATAATCTTGTAGCATAGAGCATACAGCAGCAGTGGTAACAACACAACATGATGCTTGTTTTAATTGTTTTCATAAAATATTTAAAATATCTTTAACATTATGAATTAATTATTATTATTTATGTTATAGGCATCTATATCTATCTCTCATTGATATTTGTTTTTGAAAATGTTGTAATATTTCCATGCAATTTATAACAAGAATAATAACAAATTTATGTAGAGGTACCTATCTAACGTTCAACAAGCAGGTCGTAAAATATTGTGTGAACTAGCAGACAAACATCATGTTGTCTATATCATTATATGTTAATAAACAAATAGTAAGTATTTAAACATCGCATCATCGGTCCAAAACGCAACATTATGTTTTACCCGTTCCTACTTTCTATTGTCTAATTCATCATCTGAAATATACGCACATATAGCGTATTTTCACGAATCAGATTTTAATCTCCTAAACTCTTAACAACTGCCCTGACATATTTCGAGTACCAATTATTTCATCAACATCCATTTCAAACACTTTGCGGTTGAGTTTTGACCATCACATCCCCTTTTAGCGCTGTGGCCTTTCTCATGCATCATTTGGGTTGTGAGTGATTTTATCACTGATTCTTTCACACCTTTTGAAGAATTAAACGTGAATAAAGATACTGCCCCGATCGAGCCTCGAACCCTCGATGCTCGACATCAAAGGTTAAAATTTATCGAGCAACACCTCTAACGTTGTAATGCAACACGTTGCATAGATTACAATTTCTTCGTCTGAAGGTTTCCCCTTCGAACATAGCCTACATTATTGAGTAGTCAACTATGATTACCAATTTTTCTGTAGACCGATGACGCGACGACGTTCCAAATTCACAATTTCGCAACGAGTTTTATGTGCAAACTGAAGGAAATCGAAATAACTGCACGAATGTTATGGATCCACTAAATTCACACATTGATTCTATCAACATGGAATTTAGACGGAATTTTTTATTGAGAGTTTCAAAATTGCTTCAACTTGGGACGGAGCCGAATACCGAATGAATACTGTCCAACCTTGATCTTCAAGTTTCTTTTAAATAATTGTTGCAACCGAAAGGTAGCCTACCCATTCTATAGTTAGAGTTAGTTGAGTATCTAAAGTTAATCCAACGTGTCGGTTGTCCAATGTTCAAATTATTAAATTTTCGTTCAAGTCTACCATGTCGTAGCGGATCTTAGCTGAAGCGGGTCTTTTCTCTGGTTCGAGCATAAACATTCCAACCAGGTAGGTGTGAGATAAGTATTACCTTCTTTCGAAGCTCATCAAACTTCCGGGCCTTGGGCAAAAGATTTTTACTATCATTTTCCAACAATGGTCGAAGACATGTAAGATATATATGCTCAGGGGCTCGTGCAATAATGACGTCCACATTGTTTTCATGATTGTTTATTTCCTATACCTACAACAGAGCTTGCCTCGTTTCCTCAAACCCCTTTCCCCCTCTTATGTGGACGTCATTATTGCACGAGCTTCAGATCTCCTGGATATCATTTTTCCAATGAACTCCTTCACATGTATTTCCATCGTCTAGAACGGGATTTATTCACCGACAACAAACGGCCTATTTCCGACCTTTGAATCTTATCTCACAGCACGCAAAGGACTATTGGACTATTTGAGCTCAGTGCTATCTGGGTATATAAAGAACGGAAATCCATAAAATAAGTCTGACGGAGGCAGGTCGACTTTAAAAAAACTCCCTCAATGTGATTTTTTTAAGTCAATTAGAATTTATGAGAATGCTAAGTCTACTACTTCAACCAGCACTGTTCATAGAGAGTTAATAAAAGACGAGACTGAAAGGTATTGACTAGGCCAATATAGGAGAAAGAATTTATTCGAAATCAGATCAAGAGCTCGGAAAATAGAGCTCATATGGTGAGGCGAAGTCGAGCTACTCGGCAGTGTTGCAGTGTACCAGGTTCGATACTTGAATGGCTTTTGCCGTAACCAAAACGTAATCTACTGTTAGTGGTTTTACTATGAAATGCTGACCTTGCAAGTACCGAAAGCTAAACTGTGTAGTCCACAGTAAATTCCGGTAATGACACTGTCTTAAAAACTCTTATTTTCATTTCACAATATGACGAAACATTACACAGGCCGTCACTGAGCCTGCGAATTGTAATGTAGAAAAAAGTCTAATAAGCCCGGAAAAACCTTCAAAATATTCTAAAATTTACTAGCTAAGTTCTAGGTACGAATATGGCATCCGTTTTGTAACATCAAAATCTGTTCACATAATTTAGCTTCAGTTCAAAGACTGGCTAGCTTGAAATTCTAAATTCATCAGAATCGCCGTTCATCACAACGTTTATCGAACATCATACAGTTCTCTTCGAATTTCATCATAATCACACCGGACTATGATGACTATGAATCACCATTTATAACGAATGTGTGCGTAGGCAGCATAATACAATACAAACAAAAACAAATACAGACCAAAGGAATATATAAATCCATTTCAATTCAACTACACAAAATGTAAAACATCGGCCGATAATGAAGGATGATTTCATACTGGCTTTAACAACTGTTACGAAATAAGCGCTTGTTGCGAAATACACCGGTATGCCGGGCTTAGAACAGAAGATTTACAAACGAGTCACATCAGTCGTATAAATACAGTCGCTGTAAACGCAACCTCGTTCAATAATAAACATCATTTCGTCGAGCGCACATATCAAAATAAGAATAGTGAGGAATTAGTCATAAAAGAGTTGCCGGCATTATTTCGGTGTTCGAAGTGATTTTTTATCGACGCATTTCGTTTGGATAAAATTCATAATGGTCCACTACGGTGATTTACCTCTACCCGAGTCTTCTTGTGGAGCGGGCAGTTTCATGGATACTTTAAGCGCATACAAAATTATCGGTGCATCGGTGCTTTTCGGTGTCGGTGTGATAATTTCATATTTCTTATATTGGGAATTGAAACAATTGGCGAACATATTGTGGTATCACTTCATGGTAAGCATTGACAAAAGGACGAAGCAAACAGTTGTTGGTGGTAGTAGGGGTCTACTGTAAATATTGGCCCAAAGTGAAAATGTTATTTCGACACAGTATGAAAGAAAGAGTTCAGATTTCTCGGTAGTCATCCAAATGATTACTCACCAAATATTTCCGACACTGGTATTCACGCGTAAATCATTAGTCATAGCTGCACTCATGTATTGTGAGGAATCGTTTTGTGAGTGTACCGTTGGTTATTTGAAATTGACAAATACTGGAGCAAATCAATCGATTCGGAATTGATTTTGTCTTATTCGTTTCATTGAAAGACAACATTCGAATCTCCGCGCCCGTGTATGTGATAGTCTTCTATGACCTTGTCCCGTGACTAACAAACTTCGCACTAAAATATCTCGAAATCTATAGAACTTTCCTTAGAGCATGTTTGATTCATTCGAAATAGGATCACTAGCATACCAGAAAAGTCTCACCGGTTCCGAGCTATTTCAAGACCCAGTTTGTTAATCACAGGACAATGTCGTGTAACCACAGCAGTAAATTGTGAAATCGCTAACAATTTTCTTTTCCCCTATTTCCAGAGATCCGTAGAAGTTACAAACGCAATCAACAGCTGCGGCGATACACGATCAAATCTCCTTCAATGGCTCCAGCAGAATGTCGAAACGAAGAGTTTGCCACACATAAACATGGTTGTCGATTATCATCGCGAAGAAAATGGTCAGGCAATTTACAAATTGAAAAGCAATCCCAGCTGCCAAACAACACATTATTTCACATACAAAGGCCATTGGGTCCTTCTCACTCGTCATTACATAAACAATGTCGTATCGAATGATGTCTCATGGGAATCGCTGACATTATCCACATTCCGGTCGAATGCATGGATCCTAGCCGATATTATGGAGGAAGTGCGTCTGTCGTTCGATGAGACGCCGGTGGGTGATGATAAGACTCGATTCTATTTTGCCAATGATGGATACTGGAATGAATGCGGTAGCGGTAAGAGGAAGCGTCCCTTGTCATCCGTGATATTGAACACAGCTATTGCAAATAAAATCAACGGCGACATGAAGGAATTTTTGGATACATCAAAATGGTATCAAGATCGAGGCATTCCATACCGACGGGGCTATTTACTGTACGGTCCTCCAGGTTGCGGCAAGTCTTCATTTGTCAAAGCCATTGCTGGTGAAATTGACTACAACATTTGCATTATGTCGCTGTCATCGAAGAATTTAAACGACGATTCGTTGAACAATTTAATGAACTCGACACCCGAAAAGTGTATCATCCTGTTGGAGGACATTGATGCAGCTTTCCCAAATCGTGAAAATGTGGAGAACGACGACGACGATAAGGATGATGGAAAGAAGAGGAAACAACAAACACAACAGACGAGCGAAAATGGTACCGGTAAAGTAACACTTCGTGGATTGTTGAATGCATTGGATGGCGTTGCGTCGACGGAAGGGCGAATCATCTTCCTCACCACTAATTACATCGATCGATTGGATTCGGCTATGACGCGACCGGGTCGTGTTGATTTGAAAGTGTTCATCGATTTGCCGGATGATGATCAACTGTTCCGAATGTTTACACATTTCTATCCGGAGGCAAATGTTGAAACTGATGCCAAGGAATTTGTTCGGAAGATTAGGGCGTTGAAGAAGCCCAGAGTCAGTATGGCTATGGTGCAGGGCCACTTTATGATGCATAAATACGATTACAAGGAAATGATGAACGGACTGGAACAATATTTCGAAGAACAATTCTTCTCGATCAATCAAAAGAACTGAAAATTTGAATTTGAATGAGTTTATCTGTGATGTAACAATAGAGCTATGATATTTCGTAATAAGCCGGATGTGTGATAGCAAAGCAATAAAATGTGAAAAAAAAATTTTTTGGCCTTTAATCTCGTAGTATGTAAGCTACCGATAACAGTCCACAATCCAACTGCAATTATACCCAAGGGAGTCACCTACTTCCAAAAATTTTATCGGTCTGTCTCAAAAATTCCACCAGTCAGAGCTGGAGGAAGCCCATGGTCTACACAGTGTTCCAGTGAATATTGATAAATGTTCAGAGCGAGATTCAGAGACTATTAGGAACAAACCTTACCCATTGGTCAAACGGTCTTCATCAATTCTAATTTACAAATCTTGAAAGTTCGCATGTGGCGCCAATTTTCAAACTATTTCATTCAATAACGTAGTGGTTGACTCGTCTGCTTTCCACTAAGCAATTGTAGTCAGTGCTGAGAGTTCGACCCCCAACTGTGTTAGAAAAAAATCCGACTGTCAGACGTTTATACAAAACACAGCTGATTGAATTGGTTCGAGTCTGTGGTACTTGGTGGATAAAGCTTTCACACGGCTTGCCGGCAAGGAATATTCGTAACATCTAAACATTGTCCATATGTGCTGATGGTGTAGAGAACTAGCTCTCTAGATCCATAACCTAACGATTTGTGGACATAAAGCAATGTTTCATTTCAAATTCAAATTCATTCTCGATTGACTTCATAGTCACTTAAATAAACATTGCTAATACGTTGGCCATTAGCTAAAAAACAAAGATCTAAACGGATGGGTCGAATTTTTCTTTTTATTCTTTTCCGGAAACGCTGAGGTTAGTTTCAACTTGGGTGCACATTGAAAAAAAAAAGATTTTCTGAAGAAAATCTGCGGTATTTTAGATGCATAATGTGGAACTATGTCTTGGCCATCCAATCTGAAAATCCTTTCGTTTAAGGTATCTTATGTTGAATATTCTTTAGCTGTGCGTTCATTCAATTTCGACGTTGTTGTCAACAACAGAAACGAAGAGCAACTAGAAGTTCATACAAGATTCGAGAGATGCCATCCACAAAGTATGTACGCGATTTTTGACAGCTCTCCTCTATGTAGGCGTTTTTGTATGGACAAAAACCGAAAATGCCCAATTTTTGATCCCACCTACTTCCCTAGATTTGAGTGAGTCTGAGTTTTTTCGAAACCCAACCTGACTTACCAACCCTCCAAAGAACGTACGTGCTTTCTCGATCTAAGAAATCTAATCAAAAGGTTTACTTTCCGCTAACTCAGTTGAACAAAATATTGCAACAGTTTTGATAAAGGTAGTAAATGCAACCTATAGCTTTGACGCCACACGAATGGCTTCTACTACCACCCTTTCTTTAAAATTATTTTCATCATGCAACAAAATTCATCGGTTAATTGAATGCTACCGAGCGAACTCGAACTGTAAAAATATGTTCAAACATGAAATGGTTTAACAGTTTTTTTTAGTTTCATTAATGAATGTAAGATAACAAAAAACGAAACATTCACAGTCTACATACTTACTGGATTCAAATATTTAACATTGGCATCCCACTCAATTCACAGCCAATATGCCTCATTATCGAAGGGGGTAACCATTGCGAAGTTTTTGGGACAGGTCGATGGAAATTCTGAAATGAATTGAATGGGAAACAAAAGGAAAACAAATTGTTGGGACTGATTTTTGCCAGTGGTTACCCCCTCGCTCATTATAGCCAGTCTTTGTAATTATATTTGTTAATAAAATTGAGTTTTAATGTCTAATATGCTGGTGTGCACAGTATTGGTCTTCCGTGGTGTTACACAGATATCATAATGGTGTCGCATACACACCTATAAAATTCGTATTCAACTCTAACAACAATAGACATCGTTCATATCAAATTGATTAGATATTAAAATTTGTAGATATTCGAAACAAGCAGATAACGGCTCATTTTGTGGGTGATTTTCAACAATAGCTCTGAGCTCTGAGTCAGTAAATCACCTATCGGTCGACGGATTCCAGTGTGTGGGTTTTGCTGTGTGAATATTTATTAAAATGAAAAATTCCGCGTATACGGGAGAAAGCGGTCATGTGCCCATAGAAATGAATCAACGACACGAAATTGGCTTTCAACTACCGCCTCCGTACTCCATCGAACCGCCATCGTTTTCCAATTTTGCTCCAGGCAATTCATTCGGTTCAAACGTTCCCAGTTCCACTTTGAATTTATTCAACGAAACACTGAACAACCAGGAACAGTTCATACTGGCTCCGATGGGACGCTTCGCCGTTACAACAAGAACAATTATTGTGCAATTACAAAACACTGCACAACAGCCTATTATGTCTATTATGACTGTGCCCGGGCAAAATATCTCCACAGGCAATGATCATTCCATTCGCATAGGCTCTGTCATACAAATGACCAATACGTCTGGGCAAGTTTTGCTCACTGCAAAGGAAATCGGTCAAGTATGCAATATCTCATGAACACAAAGTATAGGATCCCGAACTGACGAATTTCTTTTAAAAACCACAGTCAATGACAGTATTATCTGGTGATCAAGTTTTGGGAATGGTGGAAGGAAGTTTGATGTGCAGTACAACTCTAACAGCCAGAGGTGTCATGGGAGAAATTCTATTTCAAAGTATTGGAGGAACGGAAATGAGTCCCAGCTCTTCTGGAGGTTGTTGCGGTTCCGTACCGTCAGAGTTCACTCTAATGGCTAACGGCGTTGAGCTTGCCCGTATTGAAAAGCCGATGAATGGCTCTGAGGGCTGTTCAATCACTCTTTTCAACTCACGTAACATCGATTTACGTACAAAGGCTCTGCTTGTGTTTACTGGATACTTGATGGTAAGTTTACATAGACCATTCATACGAAGTCAGCGACGATAAACGGAAATATTCTTTCCCTTCTAGTATTATGCATTTTTAGCAGAAACTACTTTAGGTAGTATTGGTGCACGCGGATTTGCTAAGCGCATTTGCATGTTCTGTTGTATTTTCTTCCTCGTCGTTATGATACTGTTCATATCAATTCCAATAATCCTCGTCATGTCAACACGATAATCAGAACAAATTGTTCTTAGCGGTTAAGTAATTCCTGTTGGTCATTTTTATTTGGGAGAATAGGAAAGGAAGACATGGTAGATCCAGAAAAGATGACACATGACGAGAAAACTTCAGCAAATTTGTCCCAATGCACGAAATATCATTCAGCCATCAGTGTTTCACGCTATTGTAAACATCGTTCAAGCTTCGTGTCTACAGCAATTTGTATAACAAAACACTCATTTTATTTGAATAAATTACGTCATTTCCCGCAACTCCCAGCAGCTACTTTTACTTTGCTATTGTAAAGAAAAAATAGAAAAAAATTTCACTACGGCGATGACTGTGTTCGATGTTTTCTTCGTAATCAACACAACACTTATCAACTCTACCAAATTTATTGTCTTATCTACACGCGTCAATAAGATTGCACTTCAATAACACTAATGACGAATCATTATTTCTGAGAATTTGTTCGATTCGCAAATTTTATTTAATTGATCGCTCGGTATGAAAAAAGCACGAAAAATGACAAGCAAATATAAACGGAATACATTAAGGATCAGCTTCTGGTCAAACGTTACACTCACTGGAAGTGGAGTGGGTGAGGTATATGTGAATTTTTGGGAGTCGACTTTGGGTGCTACTGAATGAGCTGAACCTATAGGGAAATTGCAACAAAGGGTGCGACGCGTAGCGGAAAGAAATGTTGTCTCTAAGAAGTACAAATTATGCACAGAAAGTCACGCCCCCTGAATATTTTGAAATTTGAAGAAAAATTTGGTTACTGATTAGAATCCTGAAATTGAGTGCAATTTTTTGGCCAAGACAGTTTTAAAATCAACTTTTAACCGTGACGCCAGCCTGAGGCATTTTCGGAAAAACGAAGAAAAATGCGATAGACAACTAGATGTTCATTTTTCTTCTTTTGGCCAAGAATGCCCCATCATATGGCTTCACGGTTTAAAGTCGATTTTAAAAATGTCTTGGCTAGAAAATTGTCACGATTCTTTTCAGTAAAAATAACAGTGTCGTGGGGCAATGACGTCTTAGCTATATTTTAAGATTTTTCAAGCACAAGTATAACAGTAAAAGATGTCTCAAAAAACATCTTATTCTATTTCAAAACTATTCGATTTAGTGCGAAAAATGAGTATCCATCCGATTTCTTCGGACGAAATGTATAATCTTGCATTTATGGTACATCTTGCGTTCGAAAGAGTTTCATTTATCGTTTCGAAATAACGACATGCAAATTCTTTCACTTGATCAAATCATTTTGCTAATTTTGATTTCCAATCTTTTACTTCAATGTTTTTGGACATAAACTTTGCTCAAGAGTTATAACGTGAAAACGTCGAAGAAAATCTGTATACAGTCCAACGAAAAGAACGAGCTGTATCTGGTTCCCGTTCCAGAGACCATGTCCCATAGTTGTAAAACGACCGACGACATACGGAAGACTGGCAGACTTTCATTTAATTTTTGTCGATCTTATCGATACAAAATGTGCGTAACCGTTGTAAGAGGCTGATCAAAGAACTTTTTCTTTTGATATTTTGTTTTTAAAATTAATTCAGACTGACTGTTATCATACGAGATTCTAACGAACGTGGAATTTTATTTTTGTGAAAAATTTATGTGTATCGATTACGGTATAAGAACAAAGTTTGTTTTTATATCGTTCAGATCACAAATATATTCGAGACAGTATTAAAAGAGCGGATTATAGCGGTATTTAATGTGTCGAAGAACCCATATAAACAACCAGTTTATATACTCGTGTAAATGGCTGGGTAAATCGCTACAGCTTTGAACCGACGTCATGCACTTAAGATCACATGGGATTCCTGAAGTATTTCGCTAGGAAAATTCACGTTGGAACTACTGATTTTAGGTAGATTTTCTATGAGTTCATTGAGTATCGATCATCTCGTTCAAAGAGGTTTCGAATATGCTATTGGAATGAGCAGTTTGTGGAAATTTGAGTGACACCCGCGGTTTCACGTTACAGACTTAAAATAAGGCTGCAGGAAACGACTAGTAAATGACATGTTTAAATGAATTTTTGACCTGTGTCAGGAATTCTAGATCTTTTAAGTTTCAACACAAATTCGTTTATCTTGACGATGGTTGAGTTATACTACACTAGTCCTGCCCTCGCTAGAATCCTTCCAGTCCTAAAATATCAAAACCAAGAACACAAATACTGTTTCATCTTGGAATTTGTAACAATCTTTGGTAGCAATCGTTCAACAAGTCTCGTTCTGTTTCTTGGTCTATGAAAATTGTATCAGCAAGAAGAGATTCGAGACGGAAAAAAATTATTCAAATTTTCGCGCATAGTTGATCGTAAATGTAGTAAATCTAAAAGCAATTCTAAACTAAGAAATCAAACAACCAAAAAAAACAAAACATTTTCGACAGAACATATTTGAAAGCAAAAATTCTTATTCCAATACCTCACTGATTCGCTACGATTGGTTTTGTTGTTTTCTAATTTACTTTATAATTAAAATCGACTGCGTGTTTTACTCGGTTCTGTTGAAAAACTTGCAAGTCAATAGTTACTTCATTCACGTGCTATAGAACAAAATAATACAAACGAAACGAACAACAACATTTTCTGAGTTCCATATTCAGCACGATACACAACAACACACAATATGGTAGTGATTGATATAATCAGCCATCGAGATCAGCATACATGTTTTATTAGCAGGAAAGAATCGAAAATTTACCGTTAATTTATATATCTAAGTAATTTGTGCGTTTGAGAGATCTCATCCCATCTATAATAGCGTGCTTTTGTAAAACGAGTATCTCTTCGTTACACACACACACACACACACGAATAAGAAAATCGTCTTAATCAATTCCTTCATTATTTCCACTATTGCATGTATGTGTATGGAGTCAGTCTTGCGTCTATGGAGACTGCTGCAGAGTGAAATTACGTTCATGGTGCACAATGATCTTGCAACACGACAATCCAGAACGTATTGACAATTATTTATTAAAAAATTTAGAGAATTAATCGCTTAATTGACCCTTTCGAGGTGGATAAACATCTGTTGTCGACAGCGAACAGAAGAAAAAGTAACACTTCGTTTTCGTATGATATGACAAACAAAAGCTAATGAATTAGAAGATTTTGTAACAATCTGTTGAGAATACTAAGTGTGATCTTATCCGTTTCAATAAATCCAATAAAATATTTGTAAGATCATCTCAGAATGTTCTGAATTAGGTCAACTAGGAACCGTTAAAATGACGCCACGTTGTGACGGTCCTAACAAATTTGCGTCATTCTTGACAATTTTACGCAGCCCCACCCTCGTCAAAAATGTGTCAAGTCAGAAAGTTTCTAAAATAGCGTGACGCCATGTATGAACGGCACCCTACTAGATGAAGTTCCGTGAAGTTTGCTCTATGCTCTAAAAAATGTCCGCCGATTCTGAGTTGTTTAAAAACAAAATTCCGTTCATGACGAGACAGGTCTTTCGCCCGTATATGCTAATATGAAGGTAGACAGACACGACGCCTTCAAACCAGTGTATAGTGTTACTACAATCAGAAGCTACAGGATTTGTTTTTGGCTATGATTGAAATGTGTTACAAGTGTCAACTATGGGCAGTAGAAGGTGATGAACTGAAAGAATAGGAGGCCATAAGTATAGAGAAGCACCTAGATGTAAATAGCCTCTAAAAAAGGTAAATTCAATGGCAGAAGTATTTTTTTGGCACTATAAGTCTCTTCAACCGTACGGTAAAAATGGGCAGATCCAAAACAACTTCAAGCAAAACTGTGATCGTAGTCGACTGTCAAATAGAGTACTATTTTGTATGAAAGGTCATCCTCACTTTTTTTACAGTGCAAAATATTTGTGTGGTACACTGTCCAGTTTCAGTACTCTATTCAAAGGACGAACCTAGTCGCAACTAAAACAAATTCACTTTGTTAAAACAAAAACTCCAAAGTTAGGTTTCGTTGGCTTCTCTGTGTAAGACGATTGACATTTTCGATGACCGTCGATGACCTATCGGCGCCACTCTATGCACATTCAAAAATTTCTCTTCTTTTCGTGCATTTGCCTCATATCTATAGATTTGGTGACATTTTTGTTGTGTCGAAAATTTTTATTGAATTCAATGTTTTGTTCCAACAAAATCATCATCAAACCATAATCTAATCATGAGTGATGCAATATACCAATTTCGGCTATAAATCGTTCAATTTGAATGCGGTTTTGGTAACAGATTTTGTGTTGAAGAAAACGTAACACACAGATTAATGAGATGATTTCTAATTTTAATTGGTCAGTTCACCCCTGACCATATAGGAAACAAGGTGTCCAAGAAATTATGAATACATTTTCAAACAACTGTTTGGCGGTAAACTCAACTTCCGTTCTACGCTAACAGTCGTTCGAGGCTATGCGATGAAGAAGCCGTTGGCGATATTTTTAACCAGTTTATCTTTGCTAACAACGTTTTCGGTTTTTTTTTCTTGTATTACAATGAAATTAAAGTCTCTTCTGCGAATCCACAAAAGACCATAGACGATAACATAATGAGATTTCTATTCATTGCTACATCGCTTTGTGGCTATCATCGTCCATTCCCACTGGCATATAATAACGTTAGCAACATAACAAAACAAATTTACATTTCGCGATTTTATAATGGGAACTTTGTTCTCATCAGCATGACGGCCTTTGCTCCTATTGTGACAGGTTACCATGGCTGCTTTTTTTTCTCTCGTACCTCGTACAGCTTATTTTTTCCCTAGCACATAATCGGTCGGTGTTTTTCTATTGCGTTACTTACAAAGTACTATGATGAATGAAATTATCGATGCAATAAACATTTATCGTCTGTATAGATTTTAGTTAGCCAGGCCAGTGTTTCATATAATGGTCTCATGTGTGATGCAATGCAAATGTCGTAAATTAATATGTAATATGTCGCCGTCTATCATTTATGATGTTAGGTACTTACTTACTACAGCGGTACAACACACAACAACACACCTGTGTACGAGCCTGTGTATAAAAGATCGACTTGTTGGGTACATTCCCAATCAATTCTATTCTAATGTCGATTCAACGCTATTTCAAAGAATTCTCTTCTTAAATGTTTGACTGGAAGACCATCAGCTTAGCTGTATGGTATGAGATAGAAAAATTACAGTTATGTTGCATAAGCCTGTTAGTTATGTGTGTAGAGAGACTACACGGTGGATTCTTGAAGAAAGAAAGAAAGAAAAAAGTTTTTACTTTTATGATGCTAATGAAAGCAATATAACGTAATCAGAAGAGACTACGAACACCAAGTTCAAAAGAGTTTCCGGTAAATTTATATGCAAATATGTAAATAATGTGAAAAAAGGTATTAAAAGTTTGAAGACTGTTTGAAGACTGTAATTATAAAGCTATTGGACATTTAATCACAAATACAAATACAAAAAATGCGCAAACAGTGAAACAGGTTCGATCATTTGATTATAGCCATAGGGTTTATTGCTTGCAATTGACATTCTGGAAATTTTTTTCCAATTCCGGAATACTTTGGCGTTCAATTTACAGACCACTAACTGTTAATGACAGCCACGACAAAAATGATTAACGTTGGCTAATGCCGTCAAAACGAATGTTCAATTTAAGGAAGTACAAGGTTTTGTATCCGACTGTTGGAAATGCCCTCAAAGAAAAAGGTATTCGACAAATTATATTGGTGATCATCGTCGATTTTATCGCCGATTCTAAGTACAAATTGAAAAAAATTTAGTTTACTTCACAGAAACGGCCCGACCCAATTTCATGGGCCGCCTTAAATGTAGACGCAATCGTAATATGTAGTGAGGTGTTCTCTAGCAAGAACTACAAGAGTATCGACTACGCACTATAAAGAAGGCACCAGTAATCCATGACCTTGTCCCTTTGTTCCAGACTGTGGACCAAAATATCTCAAAATCCACTGATCTTTTCCTAGAGCATGTTTGATTCATTCGAAAGCTGATCACTAATAAACCAGATAAGGTTCTATGAAGGTTGCTCTAAGAAAAGTCTCATCGATTCCGAGCTATTTCAAGATCAAATTTTGTTAGTCACGGGACAGGTCATAGAATTAGCCATATTTGAAATAGTAGTCAGAATTTTTCAGATAAATTTACTTTTTCATGTTGGAATGACTGACTGCCGGGCCCAAAATAAGCAATGAAAGTAGATGGACAGGTATGGCCAAGTCCAACAAGCCGGAGGACAGACGAGTTTTGCTTTTTTATAGCCTTGAACGGACTCATTCTTAAAATTTATGAAGATTCTCTTTACAAAAATGAGTTCGTTCGATGCGAAAAAGTAAAATCCCCATGCAAAATCTACATGACCCCCGGTCAGAACAAATTCTGACGCATGGCTATACCTCTCTAATCTACTTATTCATTGAAAATAAGAGGCTTTTTGACCGTTGACTTTTTTGTTGTTGTTGTTTTTACTTATTTTATTTCATGAAAAATCTGAAAATGATTTTTTATCGAAAATAAAGGTGGAGGCCTCCGTGCGAGAATCCTCTACAGCAATGTAGGGGATTGCTGTTTAAAAAAAAAAGGTGTGCCGATTTGTAGTTTTCATAAATGATCGGGTGTTCATTTAGAAGTTTAGAGAAGCTTTACAAAAAATCGTTGAATCTTATTAGTTGCGGTTCGTAGGACGAAAATAAATTGTAAAAACCCACTCATCCAGTTGACAACCGAAGTCATAAGAAGTCCTTAAATAGGTTGACTATCTCAGATTTGCGGGGAATTTGAAGATGATTTCGACGAAGTCAAGTGCTTCTATATCATCGATTTGATTTTTTCAAAGAGCCTCATATCATGCTTCACTCTGGTTTACTTCACTCTGCCGTGGTCATATTACCAGCAAATAAGACACAGTTTCCCCTGAACCACTACTTTACTACTTAGTTCAACACCTTTATCCACAAAATTTAAATCGATTCGATTCCTAATTCAAAACAACTGATACGAGACCATAAAAACCCTTTAATATGATCAACATTGATCTATGTGTACGTGTTTGGTCTGACATCCAATTGTAATTTGTTGAGCTGAACTAAATACGAGAAACGCGAAAAGTATCACCATCTAACCGCACACACCACAAAAAGGCAGCAAACTTTCATAAATCACAAAAAAAGCATAAATCTAAAAGAAAAGCAAACAACGAACCCAACTCTTTTCTGTTATAAATCCATCAATTAGCTAAATATAACAAAAAACATTCAACAACGTACCGTGACGTTACTAAAGCTTAATTCAATAATGACCTTGTTTAAACTCTGCGAGCACATTATTC
>JANTFA010113225.1:2757-13821 GCA_026413405.1 Phytosciara flavipes | reverse complement strand
TCTGCCAAACTGTTCATACATGGTCCAGCATTTTGAGCCATATGTGAGCGCAGGTCGTACTACCGTTGTATAGATTTACATTCAATAATGGATAATTATTACTACTCGAACCAAGTTAGACCGTCGAATTCGAGTCCCTGAGCAAGGGCAAACCTTCGGTGGTCATCATCCCTAGATGCCAAATCAGGGATAACATAAATGTCTGTTTCTATGACTGTCTGTAAACAGAATATGGTGAGTAGAGCGAATCTGATTTCGATAATTTTGTTTCACTGAAAAGTATAGTCGGAAGTCAAAATTGTGCGGTCAGTGTGGAAGATGGGCACGTTTTGGTTTAGTGTTTTTTGAGCATATCTACGAAAAAAAGCACGTTGGAAGTGTAAATATAACGGACATGATAAAAACAGCATGAATTTAAATATATCAAACAATTTCATTCTGTTATCTTTATCTTTAACTTGTAACGTAATAACATAGCTAAAAATGTTGCAGACGTGATGACTTTACTGTTGGAATCGTTCTCGGGTTTATTGTTGTTAGACTCATGTGCGACAATTCAGAACAATATAGAACTCTTCTGTGGATCTGCAGTTGATGGAAATGAGTTGCATCAAACCGAAATTCACTCGAGTATTCCCCCATTTAAATAAAATCATCAGAACAAACTTTGTTCTTATCTTTCTAAATTTTTAGTTTAGTTGTTGTATCGCCTTCGGCTCGAACTAGTCAAATTAATAATTGAAAAACGCACGTACGAAATCTGCTTACTCTCAACCACAGAGAAAGGAAAGTTTTCTCTGGTTTTGTGGCTGTCTAATAAAGCAGATTTTACACACGACACATGGAAAAGTTAAATTGACTTCACGGGCGAAAAACTTTACCTTGTGCTTTTGAGTGTACGGTTAAGTACCTTACAATTTAAATGGAATGAATTAATGATGAAAGTTGCTGCTTCTCTTGTGTGATTATTGCCGCTGCTTAAGACACACACAAAGCATCATTTCTATCATTACTTACTTATACCACAGATGCGTTTTACAATGTGATGTTTTGTTTGGCTTAGTGTATGATAGTAACTTGTGCAGCAAGTTTTGAAATGGTAATTTGAAACAAGCAATCCACTCATATTGCACTGTACGTTTAGTGTACACATTTAAGCAGTCGGAACGTAGGGGCCGACGGGCCGTTCATAATGACGTCCGGTACTTTTGGTCAATTTTAGACCCTCTTACCCCCTCGTCATATTGTGTCCGATTTCCATGATCCCACCTGAAAAATGATTCTGATTAACTAATAAAATCAATTTCTTAAGTTGATCTTTCACACAAACCTAAGGCGATGCTAGTCGCACTCAACATAATTACTACTTAACTGAATGATAGGAATCTCAGTCCTATAAAAGTGTCGATTCTCAGTCTTGGCTTCAGACCAAGAGTAATGATACGCATCATTTGCCACCGAGTCCAGACAATGTTTTTTCTCAATGAAGCAGATGAAAGTTTCGCTTTTCTTCACTGAGTTAAGAAAATAAATATTCCTCCACCTCAGTTGGTAAAAATCGATTACTTCGCTGTTTTTGTTCTGTAACACGCGTCAAAACACAGCGTCAAAACAATCACGTAAATTTTGTCATGCATGCGGTCATTGCACTAGCAATGTGTGTTCTTGCCTTCGGCACAATCTTCCTACAAAAAAGAAAATAATGTGTGCTACTACTTTTACTGCTATTACAGCAAATGTCAATGGGTAATGAATCGTTTCGGTGGTAAGACTCGGAATCGGTCGAACGCGGTCAACAAAATGAATCGATCTTAAATTTCAGATCAGGCCCTTTAATTTAATTTAATGCCTTACCTGTTAGGTCTTGTTTCAGGTATACATGAAATTCTCATACAAACCTTCAGGTTTCAGGTCAGGTCACTGACCTGGTCACTATTTTCAGGTTTCAGGATAATTAAATCAGTTTCAGATCGAAACAGCTTTCAGCTTTCAAAACATTACGCCTAACCAGGAATCATGTTTATTTTGAGTGAATAAAAACCAGAGGGTTGCTGCAATGTCGTGCTACAGTCCAGCGCTAACATATCACGCACACAGAATTGGAACGAACGTCGTTTGACGTCTTGCAAATTGTGTGATATGAAACTTCAGACGACGTACGTTACATACAAACACAAACAGAATAGGTTTTTTGAAATTAGCGCAGACTTTAGGACGACGGCGTCACCGTTGGATATATATAGAATATCACACACATATGAATGAAGATTTTTTTTAGAGCAGCTGTTTGACATTGCATATCTAGCTATTCTTATATCGATGGTAAAAACACACAACATGCAAACGTTCATGCATAACACGTACGAAAACTTGAAATCAGAGTGTTCATGCTAGTAGCCAGTGCTGTGCATTAAATCAACTCGGCTTTTTGCTAGAAATGTTTGAGTTAAATAACTCAAATTAGCTAAATGACAGATTTTTGAAATGATCGTTGAGTCGACGCATTCATCTTTTTCTTTTTGTCATTTATCATCTTTTCTAGCCAAGGATTTATGTGAAGACCAGTTGGAATCTCATGTATGGAATGTAATTTCAGATGAAAGCACTTTTAGAAGAAAGTTTCCAAGACGACTCCAATCAAATCCCACATTATAAATCCAAAATTTCCATCTCTTTTTACCGCTTGGATGCTCATTTCATATAACATCATCCTCACCGCTTCAACAAAAATAACGTTAAGCGTGTCTAAGGTATGGGTGTACGTAATAAATCAACTTGATTCGGCCAATTTATTTCGAGTATTTTCCGAAAACTTTAAGATTCTGTGGAAAATGTCAACCATTCGCTGCAATATTGTACAAAACGGAAACAGTTTCTGCGAAATGCTAACTTGGATGGAACGTTTATTACAAAATGAAAACGAATTAAAAGTAAATTGAGTTAGAGTCGATAGTTGGAAAGGTTTTGAAAATTGTTCTGCGCGTATCAATTTAATGAAGTTTTAATAAAAAAAGTAGACGAATGCAGTGGAAAAGTTTTGCAAAATGTTGTAATTAGTCGGCAGGAAGAAGTTTAATGTGAAAAAAGTCGAAATTTAACTCTTGCATTAGCGTTAGCGGATATCAATTATACCCGGGAAAATTTAAAACTTTCGATTTCTGTCGACATTTCGGAAAAATGTTTTTCTTTTTGCAATGAAAACTTTTCGAGCAACGGATTTAAGGGAAAATGTGAAAGACGAGGAAGATTTTTCTCTATTTTGAATTCCGTAAAAGTTTCAATAACTTTTTGAAATCAAACAATTCATTTCGACACACACCAGAGATTAATGTCTCGAATATGCATACTTTCATGGAACGATTATCATGGACGCACGTTAGCACAGCGGCCGTGACGCAAGTCCTAATAGTAAAAAAATGAAAAAAAAGTTTTTGTCCTAGTCGTCGGCACTATTATGCAACTTTAGAGATTCTTTTCCTAGCCTTAAAAAAAACCGGTACAAATGCATCGCTCAAAATCATATCAGATGTTTTTCAAGTAGTTGCACTGGAACTTGCGTCACATTTGCCTTTTTAAGGGTTTGACTGATACCTTATTTGGTAAATTTTTGCATCCGGTGTGGCGATTGTGAAATTGAAAACAAGTTGGTTCCATTCGTTCCATTCTCTCTCCCATAAAAACCATTCATTGCCTGTCATTCACATGTTCCTTATTTCCGGCACAACTGCCGCATTTTCACATTTTCTCTGCCATTTTCTTTTACATGAGTTCAAGCTAACCCAGACTGGTTGCTCATTTCTGTCGTTAACATTCGGGATTACGTATCGGAATGTTCATTTTATTTCAATCAAAAACCGATGGACAGCAGAATCAGCGCCAGAACCCAGAACCGACACTGGCCGAGATCACCCACTGAAACCTAACATTTTCAAGTTTTTAGTTATTCGGCTTTTACATATTTATAAACTAAGCCGCTTGTATTCCTTATCGAATAAATTCCCATCGCTTCATTCGCCCGAATATACATTTTTTTTCGATTGCCATTATTTCTTGGAGCACGCGAGTTTTGCTTTGTTTTCTTGTAATTACAATTCCGAATCATACATTAAGTTTTGGAGTCAAAGTTGTTTGTCCTACATAATCAACGTATTGGTCGATTTTTGTAGGGGAGGTTCCAAGTTTTTCAGGGTGGTTACGTTGCGGTCTAAACAAAAAATGGTAGATGGAAGTTATGGGTCATTTTTGATGATGAGCCATCGTACGTCATTCTAAGCCACGACCAGTTTTGGATTTTAACTCGATTGCCATAGTTGTATTCTGGTGGACTTCTAGAATCGTGTTTTTTTCCCGTGGCTTCATGTAGTACATTGTCCTAGACTTTGTTATACTAATTGATGAATCAGGCCGGACCAGGTTAGGTCAAGAAAACTACAGGTCTGGTTTTCGATTTCCAGGCTCAGATCAAATCAGTTTACATCAGAAATCTTATTTTCAGGTTCAGGTCGAATCAAGTTGTAGGTAATTTAGTTCAGGTTTCAGGTTGACCTGACCTGTTCTGTGCCATTCTCGGGACTGCGGTAAAGCAGCTAGTTCTTCAATCGAACTTATATTCGTCAAGCGTTGAGACCTTAAAGAATAATTATTTTCCAAAGACCTATCAATCGACGGGTATTGGTTTGATTACTTTTCCGGAGTCCTGAGATCAAAATCTGTCGAGTAATAGTAGATTACTATATCAGGGAGGTAACGAGGTAAAGCCCTCGGATACTTTTACTCATCGTGATATCGAGTTACCTCACTGATATAGTACGCTATTTTACTTTACGGGCGATGTAAAGGCTTTTCCCTAGGGAGGGAATGGCCACATTACATCCCTAGTAAAGTAAACATTTTTTGAGTGTTGATACATGCCTTCATCGTTACTGCTCCAACGATAAATTAGCGTACAAAGAATGTACGGGAGGGTTTCTCGGTTTTTCCGCTTTTGTCAGCAGTTTTCTTATAGCTGAATGAATATGGCGCTGCTGTCGGAAGTACTTCACTTCAGAAAATGTCCGTAAATTCAACTTTTAAAATCTGCGAGGCGCTAGTTGAAGTTCGGATGTTTTTCTATTTTTTTTAGGTTAATCACAACCAATTGTGTGCATGAAAGAGATAAAATTGGCGTGTATGCATTCGCATTCAATTAAATTTAATTCATTAAGCTTCCAGTGGACAGATCTCTGTTTTTAATTATATTTATTTTCCATTTTATGTAAAGTTTACATTATCAACAAAAAAAAAAGAGTTTTTTTTCGGGTGTTCAGTTGAAAACAAGAATTAATTTCATTTTGTTAAAACCACAGCGGACAGTCATTATCATATTTGACTGTTTTTATGGGTGGTTCTGCCTGCATTAAAAGCATGTATTGGCAAAGAGTTTAATGAAACAATTTCACAATGTAAATATTGCTTGTCCTATTATGTTTTCTATTATCTCCTGAAATGTAAACCAGTCCGAACCAGTTAACTGAAAGCCTTAGCATAATTTTAATAACAAAATTATTGATTACATTTCATCGATACAGCACGCAGCACGACCTTTTTGTGGATCTGGTGTAATCGGGGAACGGGGGAACTTTTCGTTCGTTTTTATTGAACCATCATCGACATGGTTTGGTTATTATCATTTTTACCTAAAGAAAATTTCTTTTTCAATTTGCTGTTATTTCATAAACGAATATATCAAAGCAAAAAGAAGAAAAAAAAAGATGAAGAGGAATTTGGCGCTCACCTAAAATGCAATCCTTTTAGAATAAGAAATTTTCGGAAATTTTGTTTATTGCGAAGTTTATTGTATAAAATCTCGTTTCACTTTACACCGTGAAGCTTCACGAATAAAAAGTCTCTCTCGCTGGGAATTTCTTTGAATTAGATTTTTTTTCGTATCAGCTGAACTGTGAAGAAATTTGCATTTTTTTAAACTTTATGAATTTATTAGGAGAGTTCCATCATAACCGCAGGAATCCATGCTACTCAGACTGTTGAAAGTGAATAAGTCCTTTCAGTGATGGCGATGAAGTAACAAAATGTAATTATAATATGCAATGTGGAATTGTGGTGACGTACGTACAGTCATTTTCACATCAAGATCGAAATTTAAATTTTTCTACCACACGGTAGATTGATGGTTTTTTTTTCGCACACGATGTCTATCGACTATATTTCGGGTATGTGTGAGTGTAACGTTAGCCATGCATAATAAACGTGCAGCAGGTACAATGAACGTGCAGCATGTATATTGCAAGTTTGACAAATTTTTGTTCGTGAAAAGATTCAGTTTATTTTGGGCCAAAAGATGTTCCGGAATGAATGGTCCTTCGAACAAACTTACAAAAGTTTTCCTGATAGTGATTTTCTTATCGATAGAGAAAGAGTTTATAGCACCTAACGAAGTGCAGAGGTCTATTAGGTTGAATATACCGTTTGTAACAATCGGAATTCGAGCCAGACGGTAAGGGCATAGCATTTGGGGATGCTTACACAGGAAAGAAAAAAAAAGTCTCAAAGTGTCGAAGAACATAGTCAAAGAACAATAGATTTGAGATCGTGAGACTATACGTATTTCGACACTTTGGTATAGATGCCAAATCAACAACTAAGAAAAGTTGGTCCATCTTTCACGTCAATAACTTGAGTAAATCGAATCCGATTTTATTAAATTTTTTCCCTGAAAGGTAGTCGAAATTGTGAGGTCGATCATTTTCGGACAGCTCATGCCTGAGCTACGGCATTTTAAGTGTTTCAGCGTTTTCTGAAGATAGATATTGCAGCAAATCATAGATACTGACATATTGTCAATCGTGAGCTGAAGGCCTTAGAGTGAGGTTAACTTGGTGATTTTTGATTTCATTTGGAAGGTATTGACATTGAAAGGTTTTTAGTTGCAAGAGTCCTAAGTGTTTTCCGAACATAAAAAGAGTGAACTTTAACCAACCATTCGCAAACCGTTTGAAAATCATATGAATGCGTGGTGTAGTGAGTAGCATATGCGAAGGCTCTGAAGGACTGGGTACGAGCTGAACATAATGAGCGCTGGGCAGCGTACCAAATGCTTCTTCCCAGAGCTCGCTGTGACGTGGAGTAGAGAGCTACGCGATATGAACCGACGCAGCATAAGGAGAGTAGTGGGTGCGATTACGGGGCATTGCGAGCTTAATAAACACCTGACAAGAATGAGAATTCAGGGTGACTTTGACTGTTCCTGCGGAACAGATGAGGAAACGGGAACTCACGTAATAAGGAATGCTTAAAGTTCTCTCATCTGAGACGAAGGATCCTTGGCGGATATGTGGTTCAACCATCAGGTTCCTGGTAGGAACACAGGGGTTCGCGTGATTTAAGTGATGAAAGGGGAAAAAGAACAAGGATCAAAAGATCTGTGTTCTAGATGGCAACTGTGAAAACATTTGCGGTCGTCACGTACTGATAAATCTAAAAAAAGGCTACTACTTTTCGTCTATATGAGCTTTTTTGAGGCTGTACTTCGTCCGGGCGATTTATACAGCGGATATGTTTCATACAAATTGTTTGTGGTAGCTATGTGGTCATACTAGGGCTGGTTTTTAGTTGAGTGTGAGCCCGAGCCAGAATGTTAAGATAACACTTTTCTCTGATTTATGCATAAAACTTTACATGTTGAAGGCAATAACCCAGAATATGGCAGAACGAGAGTGCCGCTTTCGCCACTAGCGCAAGTAAAATCTAAAACAAACGCGCCCACCACACCACGCCATAATGCACTGTACATAATTTATTTCTCTGATTCTGAACAAGACAACATAAAGTAAAGACAACATCAATTTTACATCACTTGTGGCATTTCTACACCACAACTTAAATCAGTTTCAAACTGAAAATGCACACCGACAAAGTTCCATATCTGCATTTAAATGAAAATGAAATCCAAAATGGGAAAATGGGAAAACTTTAAACATATTCGCAAATGAAATAAACCTTTCGACGCGGAGAGGTATTTTCCATCCAATAAAAACCCCATCACCCAGTTCGGAAACCCCTGAACAAACAAAATATTATATTTTGCAGCCACAAAGAATGGGGAAAATATATCCGATTCTAAGCATTCATTTGCTACCTTCCATCTTCATTATTCAATTTATAGACCCAAAGAAAACCGTAATATTGAATTGAAATATTACACGTTGAATTAAATAAAACGCAAGTCTTTCAACAATTGCGAAAACCAGCATGAAAAATGAGCAGATATTCCTCATGAAGTCATTAACACACCGATGATTTATGATTCGAAGAAAAGTTTGTCATGCTGGTGGAATATTTCGGTTTTTATTTATTGTTTAGTTTGGGTATTATGTAGAAAACTTGCCTGGAATTCTGTGGCTAAACTTTGTACTCTCTCTCTATATTAAGTCGATCGCATATTTTACTGCGAGACATGGCAGCAATATGTGGCTGAATTTTCGGAATTTCCTTAAAGTGAATGTTAACCCAACAATGTGACATAAAACAAAGTTTATTATTTCGTATACGATGTCAATAACGTAAATTGAGCCACCGCCATTATGGGTGCATATATAATTATCGTTTGTTTGTCGATACACACACAAAATAAATAGATTTATCGAATGGCACTTTAATGTGTTCTGGATTGGAATTCTTTTTCCCAAGTATCAAATTATTAAGTGTGAACCACTTTAATTTAACACAAGAAGTTATCGACGGTCAGATATCTCTAGATAAAGTGCTCTGGTATATAATACTTTGTTAGAGGTCAGTCTCATATGTGTGATGAACAAGTGACCACCATAGACGGTTCGGGGGGTAGAAGAATTCGGATAGACAATGAAACAGAGTTCGGGTAAATGACGCAGGTAACAATACGAGTCAATAGTGGGACAATATTTTGTCAATTCTGTTATTAATTTTGTGTCTGACTTCTTTGAATACTGTTTGTAGATGCGGGAGGGTCGGGAAACGATCAATTTATCACGAAATGTTTGATCGAAATTTTCATTGTCGTCATTTAGACAGCTGATTTTAACACTTTTTTGGCAATACAGTTTTTCCTGGCGCTTCAAAATTTTAAAATTTTGGCTTGCATTGATAGTCCTAGTTGAGTGCTTGGAAAGGAGCCCCCACTTGTGTAATTTGACGAAGTAGTGCTGCAACGCCGGAAAAAATATCTCATTTCATCACACTATTCGCATCAAAATCCTCCATTTTCCATTTCACACCAAAAGTATATTTCAAACGTTGAAGTTCAAAATAGGGAATTTCTTATTTGCTACTTCCTACATTCAACCTCATTTCATCACATCTCAGGCACCACTGAACGGAATTGCATGATTTTCTTTGCATTTGCTTGAAGGGTTCGGCGAGTTCTACGAAATGTGATGAAGTTAAAAATTCTTCGACTTGAAAATTATTTCCACTGAAATGTCCATTCCCAGCAGGAATCCAACGGGAATTATTGTTATACCTCCAACGTTTTCCATCACACTTCCTAGAACTCATCGAATACTATGCAAAGAATACCATGCTCCATTCCCTATTTTGAAGTAAACTTTTGGTAGGAAAATGGAAATAATTCGCTTCATCGGAAAAGCATCGAAATCTCAACCGATTTTGATGAATGGTGGTTCGTTAAAAAGCTTGAGAAAAGTTCTAGGGTGTGTGATGGAATAAGAAACCACAAAAAAATTAAAAAACTAAACGAAATTTCCCTAGAGCTTCGGAAGCTCGTTTCAAAGTACTCAACTAAAACTATCGAAGTCAACCGAAGTTTGATTTTCAAGCGCCAGGAGAAACTATAATTTCAATAAAGTGTTAGAATTAGCTGTCCTTAAGGTTTTTTTTATTTCCCACTGAATTGTTTCATCAGTTACGTAGGTTTCAATAAATGTTATTTTGAAAACGTCACATCGCTGCAATGATAATTAGCAAATTAAAAAATGGTTTCCATTTTCTGAGCGCAAACATTTTATAGGAGTGTCAAAAGTGTAGTTTGACTGACAGTCGCTTATTGGGGCAATGTATTTGTATCAAAGAAATCATTTCTCACAAACGTAGTATGCCTAAAGAATTAACAAAATGTCTATTTCAATGTGAAAAGTGCAATGCGAATTTCGATCAAATGTAATATGCCATTTCGTGATACAGTTATCGTTTCCCGCACCTCCCGAGGAGGTAAAAACTCTTCAAAGTGCAATGTTCAATAACTTACGCAATTGGTTGACAACGAAAATATTGAAATACTGCTGCTTAGTAACATAAAATAGTAGATTACGTCTTTGCTCTTGTCTCTACTTGTAAGTTTGTTGTTTTGGCACGTGTGTCCTTTGCCGAACGAGCAAGTGAAGTAATTTTAAAAACCAAAACCATAACTTACTAGCAATGACGTAAGTTATTCTACATGTTTGTACACGGTAAGTGCATTTTTTCGGTCACAAACAGTGATGTAAAGTGCACTTCACCGTGCACAAACATGTAAACTTAATTGTCATCCTACACACTGTAAGGAAGGCTATATCTTTTGTGAATGGAATAATTGCTTACCGAAGCTGGATGAAGACAATGAGGCGATGATGTAATATTGATAAACTTGTTTTGTCAGCTCACTATAGCGCTTTAGAAATTGTAGAGGTCGATCCTTTTCCGAGAAAATCGGTCTTGTGAAAGTGCTTTTCTCCAATTAATATGCAATCTGAGGTTTGTTTGGTTGGTTAAGTTTACAAATTGTTATCGCCAATCAGTTCCGATCAAATTGAAAGCATACAATCAATTCCGAACGGTATGACCAAAAGGTATGACCATCAAAACCGAGGATACAACAATGACGAACAAAATCGATATTATGAGCTTTCGTAATGTTTCCTTACATCGAAATTGTTATTATATCTGCTAGGGAAAATGTGTTGATATTTAGGGTGTAGTTCGGCCTTTTAAACCATTGCATTGATTGTGTGCTTTATGGTATCTCGTTTAATAAAAGGAGACAATCTTAGATACTAACGGTGCTGAATCGAAAATTTCAATTTTTGGCGTCTC
>JANTFA010113114.1:0-13828 GCA_026413405.1 Phytosciara flavipes | reverse complement strand
CTCAGTTCCAGTTTGCAGACCCGTACGAAATAAGTGAGTCTTATGCTCTCATTCATACGTTTGTAATAGGTCGCATTCGAATTCTTGAGTAAGAACCAACGTTTTATGGTCACCTCTAGATACCAAATCAGCAAAAAACGTATGTATGTTTTTCTGTACGCAGGATAGCTTGAGTGAAACACGAAACCGATCTTGATGAGACTTTATTTCCTCGATTTGTATTCACAAATGCTAGATTAAGTTCGAAAATGACCAAAATCGGTCGATCCTGAGATATGTTCGAGTTAGGGCTATTTTCGAGGTCGAGTTGGTCGTACAAAGATGGTAGATGGTGCAAATGAAAGGTAGTGACTGACTACACACAAATCCAGGAACAAAAAGTTTGTCAAAATCGTATGGCGGGCTAGGAAGTTAAAGCCCATAGAATGAGCTTTAGGCGAGCTAGTCGGCCGTACGGTGAAGGTAAAGTTTTTTCTATGTCTCGAGTAAATTTCCTGCGATTTCAATGATACCTTTTTTTTAGAAAAGTAGTGATGACAGTAAAGCGAAAGAACTGTTTTCGATGGCCTAAGAAAATTAAGGCCATTTCGGATTTGATAAATCACGAGACGAAATCAAGGACTGCAATCGCACAGGTTGCATTTATTTTCTTCGTCCTTTGTTATCCACACAACTTTTCATCACGACAACTACGAAAATCGTAATTTTTACTTCACAAACACAATTTTTTAACAAAAACGCTCATACGTTTGCCATGTTGTTGCTGTCAGCTACTTTCGCACCTCTGCTACAGAGGCGAAAGTACTTTCGCATCTCCTGTCGTGTCGTGGCTAACTGAGAGTTGAATTTATTTGTTTTCGCATTTCGTTTGGGAAGTGAAAATTACGGTTTTCGTGAGTGATGAAAATACGGTTTTCTAAGTTGGAGTGATGAAATAGTTTTTTGGATAGTTTCTAAGAAAATTTCTTTTCTTAGAAACTATCCAAAAAAATTTACCAATGTGCTAAACAAATAGTTTGATTGGAAAATTATTACTTTTCGCAGCCGTTGCAGTTCCAAATTAGTTGTGTTTTGTGGTCACTAAATGCAATGCTTGGTAAAACGAATTCTCGGCTTTCATCCTTTCTCTTTGTATGCATTCACTACTTCTTGACGCGAGCCATCACCTCTCTTGTCCATTTGAAACAATTATTTTCAACTACGGGATCATTATAACCAGTGATTGCTCACATTTTTCATCTTACTCTGTCTATCAACTGACTCCGTTAAATGGCAACCTAAAGAGCCTAAAGGAATAATTCGATATAAGATCAGTCTCTCCCTACGCCGCACGTATATAATGACACAATCTTGCACCATAATTTGACTGTATTTTTGAGATAACGTGTTCGCATTATACAAAATACAATGTTATTAATGGACAATCCCCTGCAGTGAAAAAAAAACTTTTCTCTGCTTTTCACATCTCCTCATACAGTCATTAGTACATGGCTATAAACGTTAATACACTACACAACCGCTTGGTTATAAGGATCATTTTCATACACTTGTATTATGGACAAATTGTTGTATACGACGGGCCGAGCCCAATGAAAATTTCCCTCCAGTGAAGAGAGAGAGGAAAAAAATGATGGAAAAATGCTTTTGGCAGTTTAACTTTGATTCCCTTCAATTTTCTTTCATTTTTCTTCGGTTTTTTTCTTCTTTCCATTCCATAAATGTGATTATAAATGCGGTCTAATGATTTTGTATTTTGAATTTGTTTTCCATTGAATAGAAATCACGAATGTTTTTAGAGAGTTGAATGAATGTGTGTTCAAATTGAATTTTCATAAATTTATTTACAAAATTGAATTTTCGAGAAATGGAAAGGAAATGGTCCAGTGGGTAGAGTGCATTGGTTTTAATGTACACGGAATTTTAGTGAGGGTGATCGGAAGATATGTGGTTTGGATGAGGTATTCTCCACGCTGGCTGGTATCAATAACTAAAAAGTTTGTAAAAATACTTGGTGAACGGAAGGCAAAGAAAATGCATCGATAATCGATTGCCGTATCGTCTACAGTTTTATTTTTGCTTTACTCAAGTGATAATGTTACGACATCATTTACTAGTAGAAAAAGGCAGAATCATAATGAAATCACAATCTTACTTCACGAAAAGAGAGATCATACTTTCGCGAAGTTTAGTTGCGTAAGTTATAAACCGAGAAGGGGTCGAAAAAGTGGACCGTTTTAGTTGCGTTACAGATGTGTGACGTTTCGAGCAGAGCCGTAGCTAGAATGATGAGTCAGAGGGTGCTGACGGCCAAAAAATCTTTTTTCTATTATCAAAATCAATAAATTTGAATGTTCAAGGGGTGCTCAGCATACCCTAGCACCGACCTAGCTATACGGTTCTGATTTTGAGATAGTTTCATCAAATCTGAACCTAATTCAATAACCTTTTTTCCCACGACAGGTCCTGAGAAAACGCGTCGTTTGAGTCACATAAGAGATTGGTTTGCCGAAAATTTCGAGGATATGACAAAAACAGTAGCGTTTTTTTGTTAGTCCGAAATAAAAATTCTTCCACGTCGGAGTCTTTTAAACCATACAAGATATTGTTCTGACTCACAAAATCACTAAGAAAAAGTGTTGCACAAGTCTGCGACGTAAACTCGATGAGTTAAAATTCAAAAACGCGAATTTTTGGCAATTTGGAAGCTGTTTTCATCAAATTGACTAGCTCAACGAAGCTGATCGACCTGAAGCTTGTTTCTAGTGGTTTTGAGTCAGAACAACTTTTTTGTCATATCTCCCCGAAATTTTGGGCTTCCGACCGCAAACGCGTCTTCTTCTATACCTTCTGGCGAAAAAGGGTTACGGAATAAGGAAGCCGTAATTTGAAAATGCAGCTTTTCGACGAAAAAGGATTTATTTTGATGTGTGTGAATTTCCGCTGTAATGAATTAGTTTCTTTGTGTTGACTGATGAAAAGCTTTGAAACGCCATCATTAGTTAAAATGCCTTGACATTCCTTAGTTGGTTCAAATTTGGTGGAAGTATTTCGAAATTCTACCAACTTGTTGGATAGTCCCTTTAATACAACAATGCATGTGTTGACTCTAATGAAGTAAAAGATTTTTTGCAATCAATCAGAAAGCAATCAATTTGTTAGCTCATTCCGTTGTCTCACTAATTTACCGCAGTTAACATTGAATTTTGTGGCGTTAAACAAGAAACTGAAAAAGTAATTTATTTAGCATAGTTACATAGGACAGCTAGGCGTAGCCCATTTATGGTTTTTTCTCCATCATATGTCGTACAATAAGTTTGAACTACAGATTGTATTCATTGCAATTATTCAGTAGTTAAAAATCATCATATCATGGTTGTGGAGAAGGGGTATTGTACTTAAAGAGATATGCCTTCAAAATTTTCATTGTATTTTTGTGCCATAAAAGATAGACCGACACATCGTAGAAACATTAATTGACGACATTAAATTCAGTAAACAAATTTCACACCACTAGCAGTTCCGAAGGTATGCTTCGAATTTTTCCAAAAATTCACTTTTCTATTTAAAATTTATCCAAAAATTTGTCTTACATTTGAATCAATAATCCCAATTTTCACTGTAATCCAATTCGTGTGACGATCCGTTTATAGGCGCAACGTTTCCCATCCAAAGCTTTAAATCAACTGTTCACCACATCGAATTTATTCATCTGTTTTGCATACACCGCTACCGTATCGAATTCAAATTTAAGGGATGGTTTTTTAAACACGACTGCGCGATTTAAAATTTTAACGAATCATAAATACGTTCTAGTCGGTGGCTCATTTTGAAAATCATTTGTTTGAAATAAAATCAAACAATTTCTATGTTACAATGAGGGTCGCCGAACAACAGCAACAACAACAAAAAACCCAGGCAATGCAAACCCTTTAACGTGCAAAATCTGAATGCTGGATGTTTTTTAAGTTTAGATCGAGTCAACCCCTTCTATTTTGCTGTACTAAAAAATATCGTCATTCACCCTTTCGTTTATTTAAATATCGTATGGCGATGGCAGGGTTGATTTTGCATGCAAAGGGAAATTTGATTTTTTGTTTCAGGAATCCGGTTCGGATGAGATGAGAGGGAAAGAGCCGTTCGACACTTTTTTATGAGTTACGTGAGTACGCAGTCCTGAGTATTTTTGTTTAGTAGATCCATTCAGTGTCGATAGAAGTGGAAATTCGAAGATAGATTTTTTAACGAAATACTTTATCTGGCAACACTGACGGCGGAGAGTTTTACCCTTTCATTTTGCGCAAAACATTTTGTTAACAGCATCATAAAAAAGTGTTGGTTTTGAGAGAGGATTTTAAAAATGGCGCTCCTGCTTTCCGGAAAATTTTATTTGATTCTTTCAATTTTTCGAAATTTTGTGTTGTGGGCTCGAATTGTTTTAACTGAATTTTATACTCGACTTCAGCAATAGTTTTTTGATAAATTATCGAAGATTCAAGTTATCCAAGTCTTCATAGGTTCAGAAGACCTTTAGTTAGAGATTCGCGTCTCAAAGAAAATTTGTATCGCAATTGAAATGCCAATCAAAGTTGAACAGCTGAATTGTTTCGATAGTCTTAACGCATTCGTGCTACTTCTATCAACAAATTATATTTTCATGTTAGACCAGCTAATTATTTTATTAAATTCGATGCAAAATTTCACTTATTTCCTCACTTCAATCGTTGATCCGTGAACAAAAGTTCATTGATTGACGATTGATGTACTACTGCTTTCAATTGACAAGCATTCTTATCAAATCAAAAAGAATTATCTAATTGGATGAAAGAAGTGAGATGTGTAAAAGTGTTCAGCAAGATTTAATGCGATGTCGTATTTATTCACGTTACTATTCATAGCTCTTTTATATCTGTTATAGACAGACGAGATTGTGAGATTGTAAATCCGATGAAAATTTGCGTGCTGTGTATTTATATGTCTTAATAGGCTCAATAGGCTAGGAATGTTGCTCGATGAGCATTGAATCTTGATGTCGGGGTTCACAATTTGGTCAAGCCACGAATAATGTCTTAAAAGTAGTAGTGATAAAAAGTGAAATTCGAATGATTAAAAATAGGAATCGAGTGAAAAGACGCTGCGACGATGGAGCCCCGCATGATCTCGTATAGCTAACTTACGTAACCCTAATATTTACGTAGCTCTAGTACCTACGCAACCCTAGTGTGATCGCATACTTAGTACAACAAAGTTGTATGACATATATGAGTTGCGTAAATCGCACATAGTGCGATTCTAAATAGCCCGCACGGATTACAGCCGTAAAGTGAGTAACGGCCCTAATCTAGGCCCGAAATAATTTTTTAACCGAAATAAGAATCGGACTCCATTTGGCTTGTGAGAATCGAATGAAATTTACTTCAGTTGTTCGCAGAAGTGACTCCGTGACTCACTGACCCGATTGCAATTGGTATTGAAAATACCATTCAATTTCAATGATTCAAATGAAACCAAAATCGGAAAAAAATGCAAAAACGCTTAGGGCCCTACTTAACCTCACTCTAAGGCCTCTCGCTCACGATCCAGTGACCCGATATCAATGCATTTTTTTCCTGGATTAGTATTGCCAGTATCTACGATTTGATGCCAACATTTACACCTTCAACAATGTGCTTTTCCGTAGATATCTTCTAAAAACGCTAAAACACCCAAAGGGCCTTAGGCTTTAGCCTGGATTGGTTTTACTCAAGTTACGACGTGAAGGACGGACATTTTTTTATTGTTGATTCGGCATCTGTAGGCATCCCCAAATGTTATGTGCTTTGCGTCTGGCTTGAATTCTGATTGTCACCCGTCTGTTTAACCCCCGTCTTTTAAATTATGGAATTGTAAGACTACTGATGCAGTCCAGAACACAGTTGTAGTTTTGTGCCGATTCGGTTTATGTTATTTTAAAAGCTACTTTGCTTGCTACATTGTCGGGCGTTCATAGATAAATATCGTGTCAAACCTTTTAGATCTATGGTTGCGGACTCAGTATTAGATTCTAAAACTTTTGACTATACATGCATTCTATTCGTACGACAATTAATTTCTAAGCCACGCCTTGATTCTGGTTTGATGTAAAACCAAAGAACAACGACTCAAAATAAAAACCGTCCACAAACCAGCCTCCAATTTGAATATTCAATGAGATCGATTTCTTTCATCTAAACCGCAATCAATCTCCGATTGGTTGAATATTCTCACAAAATGCATATCAAGCAGAATATGTCAAAGAGAAGACAAAAAAATCTTCATTTTTTATCCACTGGATTTCTTGAACATTTATTTTATTCAAACCTCATAAATTTATTCCGACTTGCATTACGAACACGTTGCCTGAAATTTCTTTCTTGTCTTTTCTTATTTACACAAAACATTGGTTCTGACTTTATACCGCTACCTTTACATTATAGATGGCTCATTCCACGAACTTGCCCCGTGACTAACAAACTGGGTCTTGAAATAGATCGCAATCGGTGAGACTTTTCTTAGAGCAAACTTATCTGGTACACTAATGATCCTCTTTCAAATGAATCAAACATGCTTTAAGAAAAGATCAATGGATTTCAAAATATTTTAGTGCTAAGTTTGCTAGTCACGGGACAAGGTCGTGGACTACTGCATATGTAATGTACGAGAGTATATAGAACATACATATGTAGCTCGATCCTTAGTTATTTTTCATAAAATTTGAATTTATAATATGGCATCGACGAGCTTGTTTTAAAAATCCGTCACTAAAAACGTTCAAGAAAAATCTTTCAATAAAAAAGCAAATATTGAAAATGAGCAAAAAAATGTTTGCAATTTTCATGATTGCATACAACAAATTCAGCAAAATGCGGTGTGGCTTTTATATGCGTCGTCGCTGTTGTTAGTTCGAATATGTATTACGTTAAACACGCTGGCATGTGATGCTTTAGGATTCAGTTAAAGAGTCACCGCTTCTCGCGTAACGTAATCTTCCAGATGACAATGACCATTGAAGGATTATTGTGATTAAAGAAATAATAATAATGCAAAAAAAACCGACGAACTTGAATGTGAGATATCTGTCGCAAAATTGCATAACTTTGACCGGTTACAAAACATTTATCATCGGGCACTGACATGTAATACAACCGAGATATATGTTGACTAACTATGAGTGTAATGATCAGCAGTACAAATGAAGCGACGGAAATCGATTCGCTTTTTTAATGATGGTTTTTATTTGTATGTTGGACATTCCAACGGTTCAAAATTTTGGTAATATTTTACGAAACGTTTTATTTTAAGATCTTTAGTCCTATTGGAGGTCCTTTTTCGAGATTTCACCACCTACTTTCCATGTTCTTTCGATTTGTCTTCTAGGTCTTTCTAAATTCAATGTTTTGATACGAAATCTGGTACTTCGTTATTTTTAACACACATTTTTTAATAAATATTAGCCAGAGTTCAATGCTGTCTTTTATTACTCACATAGTTCAGGTCAATAGACGAGTCCCTTGACTGAATGGATTTTAAATGGATTTTTGGAAATATAGTGGTCAACTGTTTGGTTTGGTTTGGTTTTTATTGAGAAGTATCGCAAAAACTTTACAAAATAAACTTCAAACAATTCAAATACTAATGAGCTAAATCAAATTGTGATAATGTAAGAATTCGTCGAAAAACACTGAGGTCATTCCTCATTGGGCCCATTGTGCTGTTCTCCTTCTGAAAATGTCCGTCACCTTTGCGGTCCGGTTAGCCATTTGCTTCCTATAATCTATAATGAAAGAGAGCGAGTCAGCTAAATCAAGTCTCGATTGCTCTTCAGGTGTCAAATAAAAGTCTCCCAAGTGCTTCGTACTGAAGATCCTGAGCTTCATTAGCGCTGGACACGTGCAAACAACGTGTCTCGCTCTCTCTGGCTCCAAACCACATCCTCTACAGAGTGGATCTGTGACGATTCCCATCTTGTTGAGGTGCTAGTTCAGAACCGTATGCCCTGGTGTTTTTCGTACTACATCCTCTCACAAATTCCTTCGACTCTCTGCAGCTAGTCAACGCTTCCCATATATTCTGATGGTTTCTCCATACCTCCGCCTTCACCAGAGGCTCCAATGAGAACTAGGTCTGACGAAATCTTAACCGCCGACAGCGACTCTATTGACGACTCGCTGTCTGTCCAAATCAAAACTTTCTTGGCCCTGAACTCAGCTCGGATCATCTCTCGCGCACCTACACACACGGCTATGACCTCATATTGGACAATAGCGTATGTCCCCAAAGGTAAGGACATATTGCAGTTCATTTCCGCTGAGTACGCTCCCGCTCCCGTTCCCTCTTCCGTCTTAGATCCATCTAGATCTACTTCCAATTTCAAGTATTTCCTAAAACTACCTCCGATGATATGTGACCTGATCAATTACTTGAGTCATTTACCTATCGAAGCATGGCCATGTTCAGTTGCATAAAAAGAGCGGTACTACGCTTGGACTGAAACTACCGGAAAACCTTTTGCTCTAGTATAAATCAAAATTGTGAAGTTTGACTAATACGTACGATGTTATCAACATTTTTTTATGAATTTATCTTCTTGAAGGAAAAAGTGAAATCCTACATTACAATTGACAATGAATGACCAAAAAACTCAGACATCGAACATCAAATTTAGTGACATAGCTTTAGACATAAAAAAAGGCATAAAATGAGCAATCATCTCAAATTAGAGTAAAAGAACCCCTCCTGGCATTTATAGATAACGGTACTCATCTACTTTAACGATACTATGAATATTTCAACTCCAACCCCACATTATATTGAAATATATTAAGTAAACTTCACATCTAACCATATCACCCTCCAGCGAAACGACTTCTACATAAATGTTTTGTTCTATTACGTAATATCTAGCTGCATATCATATTGCTTATGATTATGAGAGTAAGATATTTTGCCAGCTCTGGTCGGAATATATTTTTTCCCCAAAATAAGAAAATCATAAAAAACAGAATTTTTTTTTGGCTGTTGACCCTAATCGATAACCTTAACCAAGCAAAATGATGGAAATAAATATTATTTGAAATGAGTGAACAATTTATGGGTGTACGTTCAAACTTGAGTGTCGGATTAATTTACTTCCATTGAAAGAAAAGTAGCTAAGAGCAGGATTGCGTTAGGATTTCGGATGCTGGTTAATTTTTTTACAGACGACATGACAGGCACGTTACCAGTATAATTATCGAATCGTGAATTTTCCTTGGTCTGAGCATTATTTCAATAGTTTACAGAGAGAGAATCTCTTACTTCATTGGTTCAAACGTCAAACTTACATTTTGCATCATTCAGTTCACATCAGTTCATCGTTTATATTAACAGTCTAGTCTATACTAGATGAATAACCTAGAACTTTTCTGTCACAATTGTAAGAGACAATCGATCGCATGATTATTATTCATTGAGAGCTAGTTAACAAGTGTGCACACATGCCCGAATTCTTTCTTTATGGCTTCAACACCAGAACAGAATACTTATCGAGTATAATACAACTGACCATTCGTATATACTTGATGATACTTGATCTTACATACCATTTTTCTTTTCGGTTTCGCCTCGGTTCGACAATGTCATAGCCAGTAACAATGAACATGAACACCTAATTTCGAAACTTATTGCATAAACAACTGTTACGAAAAGACTATTTGCACGAGTGCGTTCAGTCTTTATTTGTCTAAGCTGCGCGAAAAACCTAAGTTACATCGATGTTGAGTGTCATCTATGTACATAGAAGCGAAACTAGTAAGGCTAGAATGTAGAATGTCTCCCAGCAATATTTGTCGTAGCAAGCCCTGTGAAAGCTTTTCCCGACAGCTACGACGAATCGAACCAATTCAATCCACTGTGTTTCGTATACACTTCAGAAAATCCTTTTCTTTTCTGCCACAGTCAGGAGTCGAGCTCTTGCAATGACAACATAAGATTCGAAAAGAAACAAAAAATATTTGTTTTGACGCACAGTTTTCGTATGGTGGTAGCATTCAATTCAAATATTTTTGGCGCACTTACGGCGGAATAAAGCTGAAAGAAATTAAATTTGGTCGAATTCAGTCGAACAAAGCTAATTTGTTGAAAATCAAATTTTGTCAACTTTACCAAATTTCATTTGTTTGAGATGAACTTTCAAAAATCAACTCCACTGTTTTTGTGACGTTGGTTATGACCATGCGGGGTTGCAATGTGATTGTACTCGATGTCAGCTACAAGACTCCAGCTTGGAGCTTCCTGCTACCTGTTTCCTTGGTCACCCAGAGTCTTTCGAAGAACTTCATTTTTTCGAGGTTGTTCACTTGCGGAAAGCCACAAGTCTCAAAATCGAGCACAATATGACTTCAATTGGATTCATCTTGTTGGAGCTGTTGGTCAGAATCTGTTTTTGCGACACTCTTGTAAAATGAGCTCAGAGCTTCTACGGTCCAACTAGATCTTCAATCGAATCAGAGTAGTTTCTATTCCATCCGTCTTAGAAAATATTGAACCAATAATCATATCTACTGAAAAAATGGCTGAATTATTGACTGTCATGTCATACTGATTCTGATCGTGTGTGGTCTCTTTTCAAGAAATTAGCGTTGCAAACCTATCAAATATAGCGAAAAACCACAACAGAGCTAATCATACAAAACAGCGAAGATTTCTTTTTATATCCCACAATTATTTTTGTTGTTAATTTTTTTTTGTTCTTCTTAAATTTCAATTTTATTGTTTTTAATTTACAATTTTATGTGTTTTAAATAATGTTAAATGTTATTCTGATTTCTTTTGACGGCTACTGGTGTACTCCTCACAGTTCATCACATATCATTATCTGCGTTAGATAATATTATGATTGGGGCGAATCAAATACGAAGATAATAGCGTTTGATGTGGCGATGTGTAATTATGAAAACATAAATTTCGTTTCATTCGTCGGAATCAATTTTAATTCGAATTTGGCTGTGATTAGTCTACATGTTTCATTAAAAGTCTGGGCAAACGGAGCATCACTTCGTTGGTAATATAAACACACCACGGCTCAGACCGAAATTTAAAAAAACAGCTAGTGTTGGTATGATTGCATTTGCACTTACCATAATAAATTAAAATTTTTTACATCCACGATTAGAGAAACGGCGTCTAATTATTCGGGCAGTAAAATTAATTCATTCTGTCATGGCAGTGTTTACAATCTTTTGGCAAAGTCAAAAGAAAGACTTTGAAGTATGTACGTAAGATATTTGAGAGGGCATAGTGAATTTTGAAAGATGTCAAGTCGGGCTTCCCACAAGGGATCCAACAAGTTCAACTCAATGAAGATTTTAAATCACTGCTTGACGATTTTTCAAAATTTTCTAGAAGCTGAGCTTTCCCCCACTTTAAGAGCAATCACCACTGAGCTCAAAATGTAGCCTACATCGTGGCGTTTCGTGTGTGGTTTTCGTTGATATCTTTTTAAAGAAAACCTTTTTCAAAAATGTAAGACCAACATTTTCTCCGCAAATGTGCTAGCTTTCAGTGAAAAATAGATTCGCTTGTGTCAGGTTGATCAGTGCTGAAAAATATTAGCGGATTTCCGAAATTTTCATAATCCGCTAACATTTCTCAGCGCTGGTCAAACACACACAAGCAAATATCTTTTTCGTTGAAAGTTAACACATTTGCGGAGGAAATGATGGTCCTACATTTTTGAAAAAGGTTTTCTTTAAAAAGATATCAACGAAAACCAAATACGAAACGCCACGATGTTGGCTATATTTTGAGCTCAGTGGTGATTGCTCTTAAGAGTGGTTCTGACTAGACGGATAATCAACGGATAAGCGGCACGGTCCTATGATCTGTTTAAGTGGAAAACTTCACTGAATAAGGTCAAAACTGAAGTATTTAAAAACACTTAGATTAAAATTTTCAAAGTACCTCGAAGACTTACGTAAATGCCAAATAAAGTGAAACCGGGGGGTGAAACACACTTTTTTGGCTTGGTGATTATTTGAAATTTATTCATCCTTCAGGTTAAACTAAGTACGTGGCAGAGTATTGGTCAAAAGAAAATCAAATGTATCAAAAGTGAAATGTGAGATTAAGGAGATTAACATCTTTTAGGACAATCAATTTTAGGACAAAAACTCCTATTAGAACCAGGCAGTACATTTAAATTGATTTAAATGATTTAATTTCTTTGGCATTTGGGATATTTTTAAGAAGTGGAAAGGTAAGATTGTAGCTGGAAGTCACCCGCACGCATTTTTTGTAAATCAATATGTAAAATTCTGAGCCTTAAGATAACTAAAGAGACTTTAAACAATAGGGCCGATTTAATGGCTATATTGAGTTAAGCTCATTTAATTCAGAAAAGAACATCGTAGGAAGAAATCCCTTTTATGCTTGCCTCGACCATAACATTCAACCATTATCATTCCATTTTACTACATCAATTCTAGTAATTGACGAAAAAAAATTTTGTTGCTTAAAAAAATCGAATGCCGTTCAAACGGAATTCGGATATCTCTTGAACATTTTCATAAAACGAATGAAGCGGGAGAAGAAAACCTCCCTCAGATCAAAAAATTAAACGAAAATTTTTCTACAATAAAATCAGAAAATCATTCAAACGAAACGACATATCACATATAACCTATAAAATTGCCTTTATTTAATACATTTCTCCTGTATGGAGAATCGAGAATTGCTTCGGGGTAACTGTCATTTTCTAGCCAATCCAATGTGCTACACACATCAGAGAAAAGTATCTCTCGGCTTGTATAACTCGCTTCTTTTTATTTATATTTTCTATGTCCCAAATTTGTCTATATCGAGTTTATGGCTCTGCGAATTCGATATTATTGTGTACTATCGATTCCACTGTTATCGGCATTGGATACATAAATACAAAAGCCATACTCTCTCATCCTCTTTTTTTGATTTTCCGAAATATTCGTTGATAACATTTTATATTCGAATTTATTGTAATTGGCTGCTATGTGTAGGGTTGCCATTCGTCCTGTTTGTTTCGTTGAATTCTTATTTTTTGCAAGAATTCTAAGAACATCACTTTTTTGGTAGAATGTAATTGTCCTCCTTTGTCTTTAGAATGAATTTGTTCCAAGTTAAAATGTACAGACTAAAAATGCTTCGCTGCGCCGCCTAAGTTTCATTCGAATTGAATCAAAATCAAAAATTTCGCTCGCTTCGCTCGCATTCGTCATCTCCATTATATTTTTGTAATAAATGTAGTACACATCTACGCACCCCAACCAAAAGTGATCATGGAGTATCAATTTATACGAACAATTTTTTTTTACTGTCAAAATTTGTATGACAAATCTGTCCACGAAGCAAACTCTTGTACAGTAATAGAGCGTAGATTTGAGCAATATTTCTTGGCTACTGTCGCTGAATGACGCTGTCGACAAGTCGGTCTTCTGTCACTTCCTACGAACAATATTTTCATGTACAATGTGCTTGAAAATTCAGTTTGTTAATAAATTTTGAATTTTTTCAAATTAGTGCCCCCGAAGCCCATGATAAATGTTGACGTGTTTGTCGGGAAGCTTTTCATTATTCTTTAAATTGATGTCGAACTGTCTTCTATTTCCCATTTGCAACAAAGGGTGTCTTGCCTTACGGAGAAAAATCGAAGCTACTTCTTTACGCAGAAAGTGGCGACAATTGTTCGCCTGTGAGCAAAATTTGAACATAGTTATGTCCGACATTCAAATTTTTCGACATAGAAAGTAGAGCCGTATTTTGAGCGTGGAAAACGCGAATTTCAAAATTAAAAAATGGCAAC
>JANTFA010113003.1:0-13828 GCA_026413405.1 Phytosciara flavipes | reverse complement strand
TCCAAATTGGCATTTTTATTGACTAGAAATGTGTATAAAACGGAACAAGTAAATAAAACATTTTCCTTATGTATAATTCAACTCCGTGTCCCCGCTTATTATTTCATTGCGCTTGCATGAACCAGTATGTCCTTCATAAATGATGCCCATTTTTTCCAGTGCTGTCAGCATTAATAACTCGACGATAATTCGTTTTCATGAGTCAATTATGGGAAGCTAAGCTAAGCCAATTAAGTGCTTCATTTGAAGAGTAGAATACACATTTGACTCATCGATTTTATCGAGCTATTAATGATTTGATGATGCTGGCAGCACTGAACAAAGTGGACGACATTCAGTTGTAACACGATAAATTGGTGTGCTTTGGTGTGCATTTAAGTCTGAGTCATTAAACATTTTCATTGGACGGTGGTAAGCTTGTGGTATGACGATCCAAGAGTGAATTCTTTTCACTGTGTAGACATCCGTAAATCCATCAATAGAACTTCATTGAGTCAAATTTGAGTTGAATTTGGTAATTTCAACTCTCTAGCTCTATATGAAAGGGTCTTTCAACAGTGACGTCTACATTTTCCAGTGTTGCCAGTAAATTAAAATCATCAATGATTCGACTGAAATTCATTTTTGAAGTCAACTGTGGGTCTAATCCTTCTATATGGACCTTATGGAGATAAGACACACATTTGATTTAAAGAACGATGAATTTTAGTCGAAACATTGATGATTTGAATCTACTGGCAGCACTGAAAACTCTTGACGTCAATCCCACATGACTTCAAACATTGCAATCAACAGCAGTAGTGAAGTGCTAGTAAAGTGATTGTTTCCTATTGAGCACAATTCAATGTAGAATATTCAGATTTTGTCCTTACAACGTATGCAATTTCAATCGCTTGATCTTAGGACGAACTGTTACGCTGGATTGACACCGAAACAACAAAATTTCACCTAAAGATTACTTTTGTTTAAAATCAACTTTCAAGCTTATTTCCAAATGTTTTTCAACGGTTTTTTGCCGTCACACAGCCTTCAAATATGCACGTAAATTCGTATTTACGTAATTTCGTGCTACTTGTGTAAGACGGTAAGTGATAATGTCAGAAAGTTCATGTTGGGCGGTACTTTCGGATATGGGCTTCAACATTCCAACACTGGTATCACGAACTTACGTAAATACAAAATGTCCATTTACGTACGTAGTTTAATACTGTGGGTGTCAGCAGTGCTTCATTCAGTAGTAGGTTGTCGAGGTTCAATTTTATATTCCAAACTTTACCGGCATAGTTCAATAGTTCAGTTTTGACAGATAGCTCAATGAAAGCGTTAAAATATTCTAGTAAAGCAGGGCATGTAAATGATTTGAAAATGAAGAAAAGAATATTGAGATTACACAGAGGTAATTATAATTTCATAATTTTTAGCTTGCATTGTGCATGACTTTTATTTCTTAGTCTGTAGTTTTTGTAGTTTGCGAGAGTTTAAGACGTAGTTTGTAATGGAACCAATGATGTCATTATGCATGATGGACAATTGATACGGAAAGTCAAATCATCGTAGACGGAGAAATGATAAACACGTTTATCATTTCTCTGAACGTAGAGCATGAATCACAGTCAATTTTGAATGTCATTCCGTATAGCACTTCTCAACGAAGCACTAAACAGAGTGATGCCCGTGCCTCAATCGTGCACACAAAATTCCCAATATTTCATAAATTTCGTTATTAGCCTTATTTGTTTGAAGTTTTATCTGTCAAATCGTATAGAAAATTGATGTGTGGCACGGGCATGACAAAATTTGATCCCTTCTCTACATCCATTTTTTGTGCTAGCAAGTTTTCCTCAATTTTTTTCGGAAATCATTATTTTCCGTTTCATTTTTCTCATTATCTCGTTAGGAATGGGGTGAAATCATTTTCCATTTAACTGGTCACTGTCACTAACATAATGTTTCGTCCGACTTCACATTCAATTATGTTGCGTAGATTTTCTGTAAAGAAATTTTGTACTTCGTCCAATCGTCCATACTAACATCTGTAAATATTTGAATGTCTACATGTCCAGGATATGGGGCCGAAGCTTTTGTGCTTTATTGTGAAGGCGCACTATTTGAAATTTACTAAAACAATATTTACCAATGTATTTTACAGGTGAACATGTACAAAATGGTGATCATTCAGATGCACATGTGAGCACATTTTCTCATAGCAGTAAAGAGGTAAGAGAAATTTGTCGTAACCCTTTCATTAACGTAAGTCTATGTGAGGTAAGGATTTTCAGGGACATTTTTGTAGTGCAGTTCCAAAGGGACAAGACTATAAATCAAATATAAAAAACATAGTGAATCACTCCCTAAGTGACCGGATCCGTTTGAGTCAATAGTCTTTACCTACAATTATCAGGCTTATCCGAGATTTTTGGTCTTAAAAATTGTTCTCTGAGAGTCATGCAAAGACCATTGTAAATCAATTGCATTGTAAATCAAAGGTAGAGTGAAAAAATGAGGAATGAACAGCGAAGTCTGTGAGGACGAGAGATTCCACTAGGTATTTTAGAGAAAACGTTTTCAAATATAAATTTCCAGCTCTATAGCAACTCAACAATGTCCCCTTGATCTGGCATTCTTTTACTTCCTAATTTTCACGACAGTATCAAAGCTACTTAGTGTATTGCTATTGGAAGCAAACATTCTTCGTCTTACTTAATGCCGAATCAAGTTGCTTTAGGTCAAAATTCAAAGCTTCAAGTTTGAGATATACTGAAATCAATGAGACCTACAAGTTATCCGGTGTGATGAGTTTAGTTGCTACGCATGTGGTCGTAAACAAGCGTCTTGCAGGACTGGTTGGATTTCTGACCTGATGCCAGATCAAGGAGACATTCTCGAGTTGATCACAATTTATTCAAAATTCTCAAAGTTACATTGCTGTTCCATTGCTTAAAGAAGCGCTTGATCTAAGAAATCTCATGTATCAGTCTTAGTGGCTTTGCTATAAAGTAATCTAATGTTGAGAAATATAGATTGATTTTGGTACGACAGGAATACCCCGCTTTTGAGCAACACTTGACAACCTAATTTTAGATCTAGCTATTTCCCCCGTTCTCCTCTTTTATTCATTGAAATTTAAACAGCCAGTTCCTGATCTAATCAAAACATTTTTTTGTTCGTAATAATTTGCAGGATGTTTCGACCGAAGGATCGCCCAAAAAGGATAAGAAGAAGAAGAAGGGTCTCCGAACGCCGTCATTCTTAAAGAAAAAGAAGGAAAAGAAGAAGGTCGAAGCTTAAGTTCACACCACTCAACAGAAAAAAAGGGGAATGTGAATTGAAGATAAAATGAAGAAAAAAAGTTTGACTTTCATCTAAGATACAAAACAAATTTTTAAAATTACAAAAAAAAATGAAACTAAAAAAATGATCGAAAACCAATTCAAAATATTTTGCCGTACAGAAAAAAAGTGGAAAAAGTCTACAATATGTGGAGTTAGAACTTGCAAGTCACGAATGTGTTTATTTAAGCTTTTTGTTTAGGGAAGGGAAGAGGTGAAATATTTTTTTATTGATACAATGGAAGGAGAGAAATGTTATTTTTGGGATATACATAGGAAGGCGCAAGTCAATTTTGTTTGTCTTTTAGAAACTTTTTTTTTGTATTCTCCGTTTTTTTTTTTAATTTTTGTTTTATTGTAACTAAAGGGAAAAGTTCATTGAAGAAGAAACTCTAAATGTAAATTTATCTGAATAAAAGAAGAAGAAGAAAAAAAAACGGAAAAAAACCAGGAGACAAGGCGATGTATTGTAAAAGGTGAAATGAAAGTAAAAGTTAAAAATTCTCAAGTTTGTTTAAAGAATAAAAATCAAAATAAAAAAAAAATTCAATCGAACCGTAAGTTTGTTTCTGCTCTGCTATCGCGTTACTTTTTGCATTACAAAGGCATTTATTAAAATTAATGGAATAGAAAGAAAAATCGTCTCACAATTATGTGTGTATATGGATTCGTATTTTTTTAAGAAGAAGAAGGAAAGAAACAAAATTTGAACTCGTGTCTATATTGGTTATATTATATATCCCCAAAAGCATTGCTTAAAAACTAAAGGAAAAGAAAAAATATTTTGTAGATATGAATGTAGATGGCGTAATGTTTGTTCGGTAGAATTGGTTTAAAAAGTCAGTGATAAAATGAATAGGCAAGCTAAAAACACACAGAACGATCCCGGCCACACGAATTTTTATTTTTAAATTCAACAAATTCCGTATACAGTGACACTTTCAATGCAGCTAAAACAATTCGTCTAAGAAATTTTTCATGGATATTCTTGTCTAAATTGTGTGTCTAAGTAATCAGCACACACTAAAAAAAAGTTCGATGTGTTTAGGCAAAAGTGTGGCGAACAGTCCGTTTTCTTAGCTCAGTGACCAAATGAGTGACTTGACCGCCTTTTTTCGATAGAAACGTTGTATGCAACTCGATGATTAAATGATTTTTTACGCACACGATGTCGAACCTCTGGGTCCCCAGTGACACCATCTAGTGCTTAAAAAAACATTTATCATTCGGTTGCATAAATGTGACGGCTCGCCACACTTCCAGAACCAAACCTTTTCGATAATATTTTTGATGACTAAAAACCCAAAGTATTTTTTTCAAAGAAAAAGAAAAACGAGACGAGACACATTCGAGACGTGAACAGGGACATGGGCACTGATAATCCTATTCTGGGTTGGTTCATCATAATGTTTGGAATATACTAAGTCGGTCGTAGTCAGAAACCCGTTTGACATGAAAACTCACGTCAGATCAGAATCTGATCTCATACAGGTGCGGCTTGGCTACCGAAGGCGCATCGGGCGTTTTGCGTAAAGAGCGTCTAGACTCAGTTAAGGGCGCAAATCTTAGTCGGAAGTGGCGTCAATATAGTAGTTTTGAGTGAAAATACTCGAGGGTGCCAGTCCAAGCCTGATCTCAACTGAATTTGACTTCATTCTAGACTGTTTGGTCAGATTTATCTGGATAGCGTAAACAGATGTTTCTGGCTTCGGTTTCGGTTTGACCGGTACATTGATCACATTCAAATTCATGTCAAAACAGGTTTGTGCTAAAAACATGCGAGACTTCTAAAACATTTTTTTCATTCTAAATTTCCTGATAGAATTGTCACCACTATTGAATGGCAATAGGAAATTGTTAATAGAATTAAAACATCAATTCAAAGTCTCATGTGTGCAACAAATAGGTCAGGTTTTCGGATGCGAAAGTAATCTGTTCCAAACTTTAGATTAATATTTCAAATTGAAGAATATGACGAAAAATTCGAACAATTTTCATCGTAACAATCTAGTAACAGGAAGAAGTGACATCTCTATTCTCACCTCTCGAGTAGAACTCAGTGAATAAATTTTTAAAATTTTAAAACATCCATCCTTCCTTATTATTATGATAGAAACAAAACAAAAACACCTAGAACGAAATATGCAATCCTCTCTCTCTATATCTCTCCAAGCTATATAAGAATGAATGTTTGCTTTTTTTATTAAAAATAAAAAAAAAATTAAGAAAAAAAATGAAAAAAAAAATCGCTTTTTGTACGTACAACACAACACATTTTAAAAAGAAAGAAAGAAGAAAATATTTTTACAAAATTTTTTTTTAGTTTTTTGTTTTATCGTTTTTTTTACTTTCTTTGTTTAGTTTTTAAATTATTGCGTGTATTTGATGACGAATATACAGAGGGAGAAACACAAATAAAATTTAAAGATGAAACGAAACCAATATAATTGTTGCAATTTTTTCCTTCAAAAAGTCTTTTTTTTTGTCTTTTAATTTTGAAATTAAATTAACGCTCGGTGTACACATTTTTTATTTCATCGAACAAAAACAAAAACATAAAATTATTTATAAATGTAATTTCTAAGAATAAAATTATCTGTTGGTTAGACTTACATTTAAACAAAAACAAACAAATTATAAAAAAGAAGAAGAAACAACAAACCCATACAATCCGAATGAAATTTATATTAATTATTATAAAAAACGAATAGTGTCCTCTATTTCTAATGATGAGCTAAACAAAAAAAATATTCTCTAGAAAATCACACGTTAAATTAAATAAATTAAATGAAAAAAATGAAAACAACAAAAAAAAAGTTATATTTAAAGTATATTATGATGATGAGAATGGAAAGAAAAGAAAAGAAAAACAAGAAACAAACTGCCATCTTCTTTGTGAAAAAAACAAACAAATCAATTCAATTCATTTAAACAATTGCTATAATTATAAACAAAACAGACAAACAAAAATTATGGAAAATAAAAATGAAACGAATATTTCAAAAATAAAATTGCACTTTTCCAAGAGCCTAACCGGATTTTCTTTTTACTGTTCAACCATAACGGATTCCCCTCATCAAATGACACCGGAGCAACAATTTGTCCTAAGAAAGAGCGCTTCGGAAATTCGGGTCACATATTCTGTAAAAATCACGGGAACTCCGAGGAGTCATCAGAAAATCATTAAAAATTCATCGTAAAGTTGAACTCATAGAGATATAGTCGTCCGTTACGACCTCCTTTTTCGCTTAAGCTTACTCTACTTTTTTGTTTGAACACATCTGTCATGTAAACAGAAGCAAAACGTGGATCATCGGACGACTGTTAATTCAACCTGAGTCATGGTACGCCACTTATGGGCCGTTCATAAATGATGTCACGCTGTTAGGAGGTGTGGGGTTCAAGGAAACGTAACAGTCCTTACAAATTTGGGTTTTCAGTTTATGATTTCTTCTTTCGGCTTAATTGTGTCTTTTTTAATCTTACTGTGGTATGTCAACGAAATTATGCGCAAAAATTTGTATAAGGGTTACCCTTGCAGAATGGGAGAAATAAATTGAATTGAAAATCTCGTGACGGAGGGAGGTTGAAAGTTTAAAAAATAGCGTGACGTCATTCATGAGTGGCCCATAAATCGTGAAAATTATATTCGGTGTTCTAATTCTCTTAGACAGTCCTACCATCACTGTTTGCTACCTTTTCAGCAATTAATCTAATTCTTCCAAAATTCTGGCACTGCCTACCTACGACTGAAAAATCTAGATGTTTGCAAAACCCCGAAAATCATAGTAAGTCATGAGAGTTCCGATGTATTATAGAAATTCGAAATATGTACCTTAAGGATATCTTAACACTGTAGGTGTCGCTGATACAGTTTTAAAAAATTCTCTAGGAACGGACAGTGTTTCGATCCCTCTAATTTTGTAAACAATCTCTGTGACTTTACTGGAGAGTATATATTTGAATACATCGTTTTCGATTGTTCAACATCTTTACTTGCACGTAACAGATATAGAGGGAAAATTAAATAAACTCTTACCATGTACGATTCTGACTTTGTAAGACGACATGACGACAATTGATTTTCATCTGGTTTGGGGAACACACCTTCCACATAATATTGGTTTCGTGTCAAAGGTGATTAGCAAAAATGCTTTTTCAGTTACAAAGACTTCTGCTTTTCAACTAATGTAGCATTAAGACTCAATATATTTAATCAGTGGACGTAATTGGAAAAAGTGAATCTATAAACGAATTCGTAAATATTCTATTCGGATCATATCGATCTAAAGTTCGAAGAGTATCATCCCATCCTAATGAATCAGTTGTGCTGGGGAAAGTAGATGGAATGTATTCCCGATAGAACATTTCATTAGTCCATGCACCGCCGTTCGTGTAAGCCCATCCTTTACTCCACTCTGGCCTGACCACCGAGCAATTGCTATTGAATGTCGTAAGAAAGAATTGTTCCACTTCAGCCATGGCCCGACTTAAAGATCGAGTGCCAGGAACACTCAAAATATCAAAATAAACGGCAACATCATACTCCAGATGACATTCTATTGGACGAATCGGTGATAATGATGGTAAGGCACCAACGACTGGCTTATCGAGTGATATAAACCGAATTTCCCATGGTCCATTAAACGGAAAATCCCCATTCCTTTTATAACGTTTAATTAATTTATCGTAGAAATCAGCGAATGTTTTGGCTACAAATTGAACATTTGCACGATTCGTTACGACGGCATAACCGTTAGCAGTTTCCCTCAATGTATCAGGTTTTATATACAATAAAAGATTTTTAGATGGGCCCCATATATCGCGGCTGAAGGTTGCAGTTAAGCCAACATCTGTTGCAAACCATAAGACATTTCCTAATGCCGGAGTTAGAACCCAAGAACCATTGATAATTTGTCCAAGTATTGAGCCTACGCTTTCGGGAAATGGGTTCGAGAAGGGATAATTGTAAGGCTTGTTCACCTTCCTTGAAAGCAAAGGCCTAGTTGGTTCGATAGTCCAGATCTTTACCCATGGATGAGTGGTGAAAGGATACAATATCAATTCAACACGACCGGTTTTGTTTAGCAAGGTCGATATAGAGTTACGTCCTGGAGGCTCCGAAAATAACTCGTTTAATCCGATGTCCGTAAAACTTTGACACCGAAGATTGTAATTTTTACCAACCATTAAAGTCACTTCAGTCATAAAAGTACGCCCCAAGTGAATGAGAAAGGCTGAAGCATCCACATCAGTTCGTTGGAATGTTTTCACGACATACTGTGTTCCATCCCAAACTACAGCTTTAAATGAAATTATCAAATTACTGATCGTTCCCAAGGCATGGCCAGGCGGTATAACTTCATTGTTATACGGGATTCCAGTTCCATGACCTCCAATTGCAATAGCGCCACCAACGGTTATGTCACCTGGAGCTGGGACTGCATACATTCCTAATCCATTTTCTTCTAGAAATTGTAAAAAATCCTCCATACTGACACCGGTTTGTACTGTAACCGCAGATGCATAAGTTGAAATTTGTATTGGTGTTTGCATGCGAATCAAATTTACAGTTGTGTCGACAAGCACAACATTTTTGTTATCATTTATAGTTACGGTAAGTGGTGACCAATTGTGCATGAATCCTGAAGCACGCAATCTGAACCTGTTCTCATGTGCCCAATTGGCTAAGGCAACTACATCGCTTTCACTATCTGGTGTTGCAATACATACGCCTTTCACTTTCAACTCATTGGCCCAATTCTTGTAGTTTCCCTTTCTTATTGGAATCGTTGATGGAAAATTCATAAGGACGCAATCTAAATGACATAATATTTAACGCAATTTCGACAAACGAAAAACTTTGTTCAATTTAATTACCGTCACAGTAACTGCGTAATGCTTGTAGCAATAAAAAACTCCAGAAAATGTAAAACATTTCGAGTGAATATTCAGCGAATTCTCGTCTGCGTTGAGTGAATTTCGTGATATGAAGGAATCGACGAGAAACTTTTAGTGCTATTGATTTGCCGATGAGGGAGATATGTTTTGAACAGAAACTATTTCCGCCGATTATTAAATTAGCCCCGTACGAATTACTGGGGGGCCATGAAATTCTTTGTTTTTGATGTCTACTTAAATGAGCCGACTCTCTTCAATACAATGCATCACGTTTCTTCCTTCAATTTAACAATTCCATTCGACATCCCATCATCTTAAATTAAAACAACATTTCCAAATGGATTTTTTCCCTGAAAAATGTTGTCAATAGTAAGTTCCTGTGTATACGGACAAACTAGTGCTAATTAGTTAAATCTACAGATAAGTTTTATTTATTTATTTATTTATTCCACGTTAATCCAACAGCCTGTTACGGCCAATAACAGAATCAACACAACGTAGCAAATGCTCGAGCAAGACGACTTTGATTTGTTGATTTAATCTGCCATTAATTGAGGCTATTACAAATAACCCAATGCTAGAACTTTCTAGCCCTCCGGTACAAACGACGCCTTTGCGGAAGGCCGTTGGTTGCAACTTACGAGGTCGTGCACTTGTTTTTTCGTGCCCTTTTTCTCGTGCATTCGTTTTTCTTGTAATAGTTTTTCGTGCACTTCTATTTATTTGTTGACTTTTTTTTCGCTCATGGTACACTGCAACACAGCAAAACAACAGTGAAAAAATATTTCATTGAGCCTAAGAAAGGTTGGAATTCTTTTGAAATTTTACGTGCTACAATGAACCAGAACGTAACAACGAACGTAAGGCTGCCTGCGGGACATTTAGAAGAAGTTCAAAGTCATTACTATCAGCTTCATTCAAATTCAGAAAGTCGGGTCACAACGTTCTTGGGAGAATGGTATTTTCATTCTCAAAAGTGGCGAGAGTGTAATTTTTCAGTAATAGTCCTTTCACCTCGTTGGAATGAGCTCACGCAAAGCAACTCCAAGCATGAGTGGTAAATAGAGTGCTGAAACTTGACAGTGTGTCATGCGTATTACCAAGGCAGCTATCTAGCAAAGTAGCAAACATTGTTTACAAAATTAGATGGATTGAAATCGTACAGTGTACCTTGAGAATATTCTTACATTGTAGGTGTCAATGATACAGTTTTAGAATATTCTCTAGACACACTGTCCGATTTCAATCCCTCTAATTTTGTAAACAAAATGTTTGTTACTTTGCTAGATGGCTGCCTTGATATTACAAACAAGACTGTAAAACACGTCTTCATACAAAATAGTACCCTATTTGACAGCCGTTCATTTTTGGACTCATGCTTGGATGAGTGCGATGACCGAGGGGGTAACCACTGGCTAGAATTTGTCCCAACAATTCCATTTCCAAAAATTTCATGAATATTTCTATGAAAAATATCCATTCAATTTGATTTATTTCCATTAATACCATTTATTTTCACATATTTCCAAAATTTTCAATCAATTTCACTATTTCCATTTCCAAAATTTCCAATTTATTTCCTAATCCATTCCCAATATTTCCATCGACCTGTCCCAAAAATTTCTCAGTGGTCACCCCCTCGGCGATGACTCACGCCATGAATCCGTATAAATATAACCGCGAGATCCATCAGCGGGTTGTCTCCTAAAACCTCGAATCGAGAAACCTCAGATATATTTTGGTCAGTAAGAAGTGAAATAAATCAGTGTTGTGTATGCAAGGGTTTTAAGACCATAATATAGGTCAGGTACACTATAGTCGACCCTGTTTAGAAAAAACCTCGACTGACTCATCTATACCTGAGATTCAAACTGTGAGTGTGGTAATTGAGGGAAATTCTAACAGAAATGGTAATAAAGTGAAATTTCGAATACTCAATGCTAATGTAACAATAAAATTTTACAAAAAAAAAGTTGGAAAAAGAAAAAGAAATTCCGTCGCTCTGCAAATATCTTTCATTTTCACATTACATTACATCCAACCACCACACTTAATAACATAAGAATTCAGAACGAATACGAATAAGCGAGGAAGAACTGAAAAAAAAAACTGGGAAAAAATGTCACATTTGCACCCTATTTTATGATCGATTAAGCTTTCAACACAAAGTGCTTTTAGAAATTCTTTATTGCCATAAAACATCTTTTTATTCTTATATATTCATTCCGAATGACCGTGTGTATACTTTCAATTCATCCAAGACGGGGAGAAGTAAAGGGAAGAAAGAAAAAAAAGCACCCGAAACGAAATGATGTGTTTAAAGTCGACAAAGGAAGTGCCTTATATTATCTCCCAGTTTTACACACTTAAGTTATGTTGAAAACGTAAATGGTTTCTATTTTCTTGTGCTGAAGAATTTCTGTCGGCATATTTAATTGACCTTAAAATCCGTAATGGTAAATTAATTTTCACCATCAAATCGGCCGAATCATAAATGATGGGCAAAGTCATTTCATACAAATACATGAAATTTGTCATTCATACAAACTCTGGCGATAATCATTAATAACCAACCGTTAATCGTTCCGTAAGATGAATGTCTTGTGTGAATGTGTAATACAGCGGTAAATTGCTTCGTATATGTTGAAGGGTATGTAGGAGAGTAATCATGATGAATCATCTACCCCCGCATTCATCTTACTATTGTACGTTACCAATAAAATTTCCAGTAAGAGAAAGAGAACTTAATACGTAGACCGACAACTTGTTGAAGGAAACATTCTTGGAATTCTTGGCACGCGGTAGCTTTATATCATTATCCTTTCACCGGGTTGTATGGAAGTTTTCATTTTATTTTGTGCTCCATAGACTCTGGTGTACGCATATATATCGCACAACAGACTGACTGTATAGGCATTTCATTGCGCTGGATCATAAGCCTGAGACCCTTTAGCCTACACCCATAGTACTTACTGCAAAACGAACTTAATGGGTGGGTCCGATCTGGATTGAAAGTTATACATCGTTACACGTGCTTCAACACTTATTGTCCTTCAGTGGTAATCGAAACTGGATTCACGAATATGATCGTTCCGTCGATATTTCATTTCTGTTGTTTCATTGAAAAGTCATTTGAAAGAAAATTTTAGTTGTAAAAAAACACAGAAATCATTAAGGATGAGTCGTTTGTTGAAGTTCGCTATAACGTCGAAGAATATGTCGCGTGGCTGCCAAGTGTGGACGTGTATGGTGACTTTTCAGACAAAGTCGAAGTTCCGAGTAGTATTTAATTTACTGCTTTAATAAAGTCATTGAGCTCAATCTGGCAAAACGTTCAATAAATTTTTGGGTCACAAAAACATATCGCCAACTCCCTTCCTCCCATAGGTGTGTGTGTGAATGACTCCTAAGTTTGAATACTTTTCCGGAGATATGTCGTTAAGAAGAGGAGCGATCTGACGATCAAAACTATCGATATTTATTGTTAATTGGGCCGATTAACAACAATCACAATTCCGTATTATTTTCAAATGGAAGCACTCAGACTATCCACATAATTAAAACTATGACTGAATTGTTCACTTTTCGAAAAAATTGGTTTTTCAAGGGTTCACCAGAAGCGGAGAAACATGGCCACCCACAAGAAAAACAATTCTGCAGCCTACCAGTCTATGCAAAATGTATCATGTGGGGTACCGTTGGAAAGGTGAAAGAAAGGACAACAAGAATTCATAATTTTTATTTAGCACAAGCGGGCTGACACCGCCGCCACCGCTCTTCAAAGTTCGCGGCACATAGGATTTTTCCCTAGATTTACACAAAAATTGATACCGTTCAGTGCAATAGGATTTGGCAAAGGTAATTTTTTTATGGAACGATACTACAGGGGACAGGCTTCCAGGAAATATATATCATTACACCTGACGGGTTGCAGACATGCAGACACTTTTGAAAATGACTATTTTTTTCATCGAAAATGGGCGATATCTCCGGAAGGTCGACATGTGTCCGGTGGTGTGTATACTCAAAATACGCGTCTTTTCAAGGCCTACAATCGTATCGAAAAAAGTTTTAAAATGTTCCCTCATTCACACAAATTATCATCCAAAAACGATTTTCACCCCTTCCATGCAGACCAACACTTCGCGCTCTCTAGTGGCGAAAGTATAACATTTTTTCCCAAACGTAGTACTACGTTTTACTCGCAAGGGTCCAACGAATCGATTGAGCTATAACACCACCCTAACCGAATCTGGTACAGTTCCTACTACATTCAGCAACACAAAAATCGAATTGGTTCGCTGCTGCTGCAAACTATTTTGATCAAGGGGTATTTATTTGAGTTCATAATGCCACAGTTCAAATCGATGGTTGGTCAATCTGTTAAGGCATATCAAGAACTCAACTTCCTTCAAATTCTATAATTATATCGACGATCACGCTTGATGCGACATTCTCCTATAGCAAAAACTTTTTATTTGCAAAGATTCCATCGTCATGTCAATGCCTCACATTTTCCTCTTTTGATCGACGTTGTATCACGTCTTATCACTTCATTTATATGCTGCGTATGTGATGCTGTGTAACAGTGGAAAGTT
>JANTFA010112892.1:0-13838 GCA_026413405.1 Phytosciara flavipes | reverse complement strand
ATGAGATTTCCTTCTAAATTTTTTTTTATTTAAAATTTTATCACCTTAGATGTTCGAATTCCCTTTTATGACCACGTTGAATAGTTAAATTCCTTCGGTTTTTAAGAAGGCTCGAATGGGGTAATAACCTTAGAAATACTACCCTTAAAATAATAATGCTCACAACTAAGCCCATCATCATTTTCATGATGATAATTGAAAGAAACGGGAAAATTTTCCACATAAAAGTGGATATCAAAGTTGAATTCGTGGAAAAATGTTTGGCGTTCGTGTACGAACTAATCAATGAAATAATGAAAACATCTTACAATTTAACGATTCGATCAGATTTTAGTACTTTGTAAGGAACGCATTTCAGTGTTGCCATACAGATTTAAAACCATCAATAAATTGACAAGTCTGTTTTTCTTGAAGTCAAATGTACGATTGATTTCCCAAAATAACTTTTGAATGGTCGAGCATACATTTGAATTGGAAAAAATTCCAACTGATCGAGTGATTGATGATTGTAAATCTGTATGGCAACACTGAAATGCGTACGGGACTTAAAAATGGTCCCTACAAGCACCAGAAGGTAGCACTTCCACAACAACACTGGCCACATATGACGTTCTTAAGAATAAAATAGAATACAAATGACGTCACATTTTTTCAGTGCTGTCATCAAATTGAAATCTCTAATAACTAAAGAAGCAAACAAAAATCCATTGTGTTATCTGCCCTCTATTTAGGTGACGTATGTGGGGGGTACGACATACTATTGATTCATAAAATTGTTAGCTTGGTGATTTCAATTTGATGACAGCCCTGAAAAAATGTGACGTCATTTGTTTACGACGTAGGAAGAGTGAACTGAGTGTTGCATACTCGCCAAAAAAACCTTTTCCCAAAGTTACGTTCAACACGCTCTATACCAAGGTGGGATAATTTATGTTCCATACAGGGCGAAAGTAAGTACCTGAGGATCATTTATAAAGGACTTCCAGTGTTGCCATACATATTTGAAACCATTAATAACTCGAGAAGTATGCGTTTCCGTCAGTCAAATGTGTGTTCCTGACATACAAGTGACAATGAAAGTATGCCACAATATCTTACTAGTGTTCGTCTTAACAGTTAGCTGTATGATAGAACAAATGATGTAAAAGATTTTATATCAAACAGTACGCAATGCTTTAATCAAAAGAAGGTAGCAACAAGATTTTGACAGTAATATTGCGATGCACTTGCTGCTTCTAAAAGTAAATATTTTAAGCATTCTGCAGCAGTTGGAAACAGAGCAAAGTCTAAACGGAGATATTTGTACGGATAATTGTAAGTAGTCTGAGCCCAAATGTTAAAAACTGGTCACTCGAAGGAATGGAGATTTTCAACGCAGCTGAACAAATGTCTGAATTTTGACTCGAAGTTTGTCGAGAAAAGTATATGAGGCTGACTCCCACTTCTCTGGTTACTTAACAACCACTCAACATTCACAAGCTGAAACTTGTCCGACAAAACTGTTAAACCGAACCATTATTCAATTACCAAAATACTTGATTGCAGTGTCTGTTCCAGAGCCATGATAATCTTGGTAATATATCAGTCAAAAGCGAATCTTACACAATTCAAACAACAACAACAACAAAGTACCCAGAAAACATATAAATATACATTCGACATCATTTTATTAGAACGAAAGAAAAGGGATGAGGGCAATGTACTGTATGTTCGTTAGATGGTGTAATATATACAATGTGCATGTGCTACAGTCAGTGGTACACTCATATTGTACGGTATAATGTAATGACGTGCTGTGCTTAAGGGTATTTTTACCATTGCCATTATTGCAATACGAATGTATAACCGAAAACAACCCCCCAATCTTTGAAAACATTGAAACTCAACGAAATATTATCGTAGATATATGGGACTATGATTGTTATTAGAACATATAGAACATAGATGTGGCGAAAAGCAAACGCGTGAGTAATAAACAGAAAGAAAGAATAAAAAAAAACGAAATGACGATGAAGGGAACAATATTGCTAGTACCCCATAATAAGAGTACATTACAACAACAACAAACAACATCCGAGGGGATAACAACTGGCTAAAAAGCTGTTCCGACAATTCCATTTCCACTACTAAATTCCAGAAATTCCACTTCATTCCAAAAAGGTAGATGCTAATGACCTAAAATAGCTATTGGCACCAGGGTGCCGAAGTCTAAAATGGCTATTTGCACCGGGTGCCAGTAGTGAATAGACTATTGGCATTGGTAAAATTCACTTTTTGTCCTTTTTTACAATGAACCAGCAAATAAGTTTCAATTTCTGTCCACTTCTACACAGGGACAGAATGAAGTTGCTACTGTTAGTTTGTTCAAGGAAAGTACTTTTTCTGTTCATTTTTAGAATTAACGATGGAGTTGGTACTGTTACCATTAGCATAAGAAAATAAACTGCAATAAGCCACGGTGCCAATAGCCATTTCAGACGATTGACACCGGGCACTTCGTACCAAAAATTCCGCTGAATTAAAAAAACTCCACTAAATTCCGAAAATTTCATGTAATGCCAAGAATTCTAATTCAATTCCAACAATTCCACTGAAAATTCCAAGAATTCCACTATTATAATAATAATAATCCCAATGGCATTGTTAGTCAGAAGCAGCACTGTGAAGTGACTGGTTCGACTGCCAGGTGTTACACGGAGTAACTGACAGCTGGTGTGAAATAATCACATTGGGGGCCACATGTTTAACGTGTATTCCAAACCAAGCATTCAACTGAAGGATAATATTTCCATTTATTCGCGCATCTGACATCTGAAAACACCTAAGCGCGCATCGAACAGACCTCAATCACTGCTACACTGGTGTGAAGTTTGTCTTATTTTTGACGTTTGCACACACCATCAAACGTAGCAGCTGGACTTGAAACCGGCTAAGCTCCACTGAATTAAAAAAATTTCATTCCTTAATTCCAAAAATTCAGTTGTTACCCCCTCGCTAAACACCACACACGCGACATATACTTAGAGAAAAACAGTAAAAGAGCATCTGGTTGGTGACTTAACGCTTAGTTAAATTATAAGATTTTGTCTTTGATGTGGCTATATTGCCTCTCATATGTTTTGACAAGGGTGGGTTGTTTTGTGTGTTTCTTTATTTTTATTTATTTTTTTTTCTTCTCTGTGTTGTTTCTTCTTCTGTGTGTCTCATCCTCTTTCTCCGCGGCTGCTACTCTGCTGCTCTCGTCGCAACATATCTTACACACACACAAGAAATAATAAATAAAAGATGGTTTTTGTTTTTCTCGTCTCCTCTATCTATCTGTACACACACGTAACTTTTGTGTCGTTGGGATATAACACAAACAAAATTGAATTGTTTATCTTTATATGGAAAATGTTTCAATCTAATCTCTGGTTTTGTTTTGACATTCTTATTGTCTGGGATATATGGGGGATAATGTTACATATTTTATGTCTTTGAATAAAGTCATCAATATGGAATGACAACACAGCCGACGACGACGTCTACGAACAAAAGACGGAAAATATATTTTCGCGGTTGTTTCTTCAAAAAAGAATAGATATCACCATATCACCCCCGGAGTAAGTAAGTGTGTTATACACAGCCATGCCATGAGTGAAATGACATTAAAAATAATGGATTCTATATGCTTTATGTTGGGAGACATCATTATTTTGAAATTTATTACGAACCGTAAAACCGCGTGTGATACTGAGAGATGCTAAGATTACATTCAAGCCCGAACCATATAACAAACATTTCAACCAACATGGTATTAAAAATATGTTTTCTTATATTCATATAATTACGAGTGGGGGTTAGGTGGTTGGGGTGGGAGATGGAGTGACGACACGAGAAAAGACAGGGCGAAATAATGGAAGTCATATGTGTGATAGGAGGATACAGTTGAGATTTCCAACATCAGAGAGATAGAAAAAGAAAAACGCGAAATTTCTCGGTGTGTCTTTTTAAGCTTTTAAATTTGCTTCTAAGTTACGACGAACGGAGTATTATAATAATTTGAACATATCTGACAATGTTGTTAAAATGTAAATTGCCTGTCAAGTAAACCCTCGCGTAATGTTTTTTTCTTCCTCGTCCTCGTCTTCTACTTCTCCTCTGTGCTGCGTTCTCATCTCTTGTCTTTTTTTCCTTCGAATTATTTTTTTTCCCTTTTTTTATCATTTTAAATTGAAAAAATAAACGCCTCGCCTCGCCTTGTTTTGTTTCGGATTTGTTACGGATGAGAGAATTTTTTTTCCGTTCCTAATTTTTTTCTGTTTCATCTTTTCGCATTACGCATCATTCTTATGATTGTGTGCGGATATTCTTTTTATTTACATTTAAGGTTTTTGGCAACGTTTTATTCTAAGTTGTTTTGAGCAACATCCCGTTTGTCGTTTTTAATTTAAACTTTCTTTTTTTTTGTATCCAAATGAGAACAAATGAGAATGAATTATTAAAGATTCGTAAATGTCAACCAATGCGTGTGTGTTGGCACTGGTTCAGTGATGAATGGGGTCTTTGCTTTAATTAAAGTGCAGAAAAACCCAACGACCAGACTTTGATTTGATATAAAAATAACTATCAAACGCACCGCTGCCTTTTGTTGAATCTATGAAACCCGAAAATAGTGACAGAACGAACTCCTTTTCGAAACTCTACTTCTGAAATTTTCTTTATGCAACTCAATTCAGCATCGTAATGTTCAAAGACTCCGACTGCCTCTGTTGTATAAAATTCAAATCAATAATGAATTTTTGCAAGTCATGTCGTATGAACGCATTTCATTGCATTAGAGTGAGAACGTATTTGCAAAGAGCTTTTATCGAAATAGTGCTAAAAAGGCACGTGTTACTGACGCTACTCTGTGACTGTCTTTGATTTTTTCACTTTGAATAAAATGAATCTTGTTTATTATCGCAGACGATATCTTGCAAACATCGGCATCGCCTCGGATTGACAGTTTGACATTGAGTGCTATAACACAATTTCATATATTTCTTGTTTCATAAAAAGACTAGGATGGACAAGGTGCAAAGTGGTATCAGGTGTGTATTGTAGCGCTTGGCCTACATCATCATACACACATCTAATGCCTAACAAATCACTTTGCAATCGATGTCATAAACAACTACTTTCTTTTGCGTTCCAGTGCTGAACTTTCATAGAATCGTCTTTGAGCCTCGATTCACAATTGAAACGGCTTTGAGCATAGTTATCGATTCGGAACGTTTTAATAATATTAACTAAAAATTAAACCATTCACAAACAGCAGTCATCCAATTCATTCACTTCATTAGTTTTAATAGTACACTCAACAGATGTGTGGGAAAATTTTTTTACCTATGAGTGAGGGACGCTTGCATCCCAAGCCGAAGGCAACGGATTATAATCACCCGAATGGATAAAGGGTTTTGTGTAAAATTTTACTTCATCAGACCAAAAACTTGAAAGTAGAACTAACTTTATTGTCATTGTATGAGACCACATAAAGTGAAATAAGACATTTGACCACTGTTTCATTCTGAGGGAAAGCGTTTTATAGTTCAAAATTACTATTTCTCATCAGACCATGGCGACAGTCTTACTCGATACAATGCACTGAAAACACTATACCAATTTGCACATGAACAAGTCTAGCGAATCATAGTTGAAATGGATTTCAACTCTTCATAGTGCAATGTTTATGAAGTTGTTGGATGACGAGGTCAACGAGATCCGTTCATACCGAACTGCTTTTATCTCCTCAGCCGTAAGCTGTGCGACCAACCTAGTGACATCTAGGGTACTAGGAGCGAAATTAATAGGAGTAGAATACCGGCGGCTCACAACAATGTCTTTTACCGACAGTTCTTCGCTCAACCATATCATACTTGAACCGAGTCAATCAGCCGTGTTTTGTATACACGTCTGACAATCGGTTTTTTTCTGAAACGGTGGAGAAACGAACTCTCGGTACTGGCATTCTCAATCGTGTACTGGAAAGCAGACGAGTTAACCATTGCGCTATTGAGTTTCTTGAGACTGAGACAATGTCGAACCGAAATACCATATGAAGGAGTGCTATATCCATTCATCGTCACTTCAGATTCTAAGTTTGATCAAAAGACTTGCTTTTTTCCAACAACATTGTCTTAGCGATGCAATTTTCGTCGTTTTGTATTAGGAATTCAAAACCAAAAAATTGTTCACACCGGAGAATATTTTTGTAAGTTCATCAATCTTCGTTCAGCTCCTCTTCGAGGCCAGTAATTATTAAATCGATGAACAAAAAGCGACAAGACATTTTCAAGTAGCCGGTCATATAACAGTTTATTATTAATGAGCGACCTTGAAAAAAAACTCTCGAAGAACAAAATGTCCAATGACGATACTTTTCTTGTATAATTATCATATCATTCACTCATGTGTCTGGACAGATTAGGTTAATTGTGCTGTTGTGTTATACAGCCAACGTCAATCGAATTTCATCCGAAGTTCGCTACAGCTGATTTTCAGCTGGTCCACTCATACATACAAAACTGGCTGTGCGTATTCAAACTGGTGCAACAGTACACGCGTGTACGTATAGCATGACCACCTTTGTTTGTATAAGTGGACCAGCTGAAAGTCTGCTGAGACGAATTTCCGACGAAATTCGATTGACGTTGACTGTTTAATCAAATAAAATTTCGCCGATCTGAGATGAAATGGTGATAGGGCTCATGTAATAATGACGTGTGGACGTCGATATTGTACGAGCTCATAGTATCTCGTTCGAAGTGAGGCATTTTCTTTAAATATTCTTCGAGCACACGTCGGCTCACCCCCGGAGTCCCATAAAAATGAGAATTGGGATTCTGTTAATTTCTCTAATTTTCATAGAGACTTTTAGAAGATTACTTTTATTCATCGTTCGTATTATTATTTCCAAAGCCATAATACTAATTGATTAGCATGTCTGGCCGTACATACTCATGTTGGATAATAACGAAATTTTGTTTAATTTTTATTTTTCAAATTACTCGGATTAAAATTTGAAATATCCCACTCTAACAACAACATAACAGAACACACACACCAACAAATGACTGTGGATGAAGCGAACGAAGTATTACAAAAATGAACAAAACATTATTTTCTCTCACTAAGCTTCCAAAATTCCCTATCGATTAATTATGCAAATCCTGGCAAATTTAATATTAAAAAACAAAAACAGTGAGCGTTAAAAAAATAAAAATAAAATTCATGCACTGGGTTTGGTTGTTCTTTTCTATGTTATAACCAATTATACTGAACTATATTATATCTTTGGTAGCACATATTTTCCGTGCATGTAATGACCTGGCATGAGTATATTTTTCGTATATCAAATGCCATAGTGCCATCGTACATACATTGAACCATATTGTGTACCCACATATTCTTTGTATACAAACCTTTGCTAGCACCGTCTGGTCCTCTGAGAATCGTACACTCTTCGATAGTCCCAAATGGTGTAAACAATTGTCTTACATCCTCTTCTGACTGCTGCTTACTCAGCATGCCAACAAACAGCTTACGATCTGAATGAAGTGGAACCACCACGTTAAATCCAATTATTATGGGGAGTGGAAAAGCGCAGCCAATTTAATGTTTTTTTTGTTAAATTTTTCGTTTTTGTCGGAAATTAAACAACACACATCATTTGTCAAGTGGAAGAAATGCCATGTGAAAAGTGTTGGGGAGTGGTGTTGTTGTTGTTCGATGGAAAAGTTTTTTTTTCGAGTTGTTTGTTGATTTTATAAAATTTTATTTTTTATTTTTAGTTTTTAACATCCGCAACAAAATTGATTTTCGTGAAGAAATTTGTTGTTGTTGTTGTTGGTAGTGGAAGTAGTGTAGTTTGTTGATGTTTTTTTTTGAAGATATTTTTCAAAGTGTTGAAGTAGAGGTTGGTAGAGTTGGTCGGTTGGTTTTGAAGATATTACATAAAACAGAAAGAAGAGAAAAAATACATTTCGTTAGAATTGAGATACACATTTTTCCTGTCCGTCTTGTCAGACGGTATTTTGATTATACAAAACATTTTTTTTGATGTTTTGATAATAATTTTAAAAAACATTTACAAGAAAAGATGAACGAAAAAAAAGAAAATTAGAAAAAAGTAAAAAACAAAACATAAAATTACGACCTAAACAATGAAAACACCATCAGAGCTGAAATATATATTTAAAAAACACTAAAAATAAATATTTTACGAGAAAAAAATATACTTTTTTTTGAAATGTAAAATTGTAAAAGCAGCGTTCAAATCTCTTTTTTTTGGTTTTTAGCTGAGCATATTTCATAATATAAAATCACAACAAAATTTTTGGAACGTGTAAAAAGGCGATAAAAGGAATCTATTGATTTTTTTCCATGATGATAGTTTTCGTTCTGTTTTTTTTTTCTATTTTGATGTGTGTGCAAAATTGCAATGCATTAGTGAACGTCATTCAAAAATATACAAAAAAATGAAATGAAAACACAAAAAAAATAGTGAAAAATAATAAACCAAAAAAAATAGTTAACTACAATTCGGTGTAAAGGATTGACTGGGTAGTGAGAGCTATAAATCATGGGGTTCAGTCACAGAATACGTACGCAAAGAATTACTCGTTTTAGAGACAACCCTACCTACTTCTTCTTTTTCTATTGTACGTACTGCAGGCGTAGCACTGCTCAGTCTTTAACAACTGTCAAATTCAGTGCAATCTAATTGAAAAAGTTTCATTATTGTTTTTCTCAACGGATTCAGTTTTATTGGGTCATCAGGAACAACTTTTTTTCGGAGGGTAGGGTGGCGAAGCGAGCGCTTTTCAAAATAATAATGGAAAACCGTGATTGAATCATTTTGAGGACCCAAAACAAACATTTTCCGTAAAGTATGTAGATTTCGAGATAACCGAGGTTGAAATTAGTGACTTTCATGAGAAATCGCCGATAATGGCTACTTTCAGCGGCGGTTATCTCGAAATCTATCACACTTTTCAATAATGTCGCCATACAAAAACTGTTTGTTTTGGGTCCGTAAATGATTTCCAATCACTAGATACCCGATTGGAAGAGATTGATTTTCATCATTTTCCCGCATCTCATACAAAATCGTCGAAAATGGCCCTTAAGTCACGGTTTCCCTCAATTATTTCGAAAAAAAAACCCCGCTCCGCCACCCGTTGTAAGCTTCACTGAAAGCCTAAATTAGGGAAATTTCAGAGTAGTGTGTTGTTGCTAATATTTATTCACAAAAATCCTTTTTGAAAAACGTAAGACGACAACAATATTCACCATTGAAGCCCATTAATTCAAACAACGCAAACTCTATGGGGAAAAGCGGCGAAGTCAAAATGACCCAAAGTTGTGGCGGCAAAATTTCAAGTTTTTGGACAAAGTGATGTAATGGACGATTTGTTCATCATCAAAAATAAAGGGTACCTTCTAAAAACCTTCGACCTGGAACCACTTGTAAAAATAGAATAAAATTTTGACTCCCCGTAGAGTGTGTGTTGTTTGATTTGATGCTATTTAACCACCACAAATGTGTTAGCTTTCTGTAAAAAATTTTATTGTGGCGGTTGAATCATTTCTGAGCAAAGTCAACAGTTTGCCAAAATTTTTCGCAGAGCTGTTCAAACTACTACAATCGAATCTATTTTCTATGCAAAGCTAAAACATTTGTGATAATTTTATTGTCGTCTTGATCTTTTAGAATAAGATTTTTATAAAAACATATCAACAGAAACATTTAAAAGTCGCTCAAATGTAGGCTTTTCGAATAAGCAATAGTGACTATTAAGCTCACTGTGATTTCATTGACCCCCGAATATTGTCTTTACTCTATGCTAAGTGCTGTGCTACGTTGCAGGCCTCTCGAATGTAGAATTTAACCTTAAGATAAATCGTCACTTCAACTGAAAAGCATACATTTGGGCGATTTTTAGGTGTCACTTGCGAGAAGATATCGTCGATGAAACAATAAAATACGCCAAAATGTAGGCTATACATTTTCTGTACAGTAATGATTCTTCTTGCTAGTCATATAACTCCGCCTGAAGCTAGACTCATATATTTTTGTAAACAGAATTCCTTGCTACTTTCTATATCCCGCATCCCTAAAAAGCGTTCGTACTCTGTGAATGACCCCCCATTAGTTCTTGTTGTTTTCAATATTTCATTGTCTGTCATACAACATTATCGATTGTTTCATCCAAAACTGAGATAGCATTGTCGCTCGTCGACACAAATGTTTTTGATTTTGCTGCAAAAATATTCTTAGTAACAAACATGGAGATAAGATATTCATAGTAAATAACAAACAAAGAGGAAAGTGTGGACGAAATATCTAATTTCCTAACAGAAAGGCAAGTGCCCATAGCACAAACAAGTCGAAACGGATATTTTGTAAGTTTTTAAATGAAACTTCGGAAAACCATTTCAAGACAGAGATGAGAAAGTTTACACAATGGCCAGAGCGAGCAACTTGCAAAGGGCGGACAGCAAAGGCAGAGTCTCTGCCGCAGAGACGACAAAAATAAGTTCTTTATGATGAAGTTCTGCATAGAAAAATGTGTGTTGCAACAATTGAAGTAAAAGATTTGTATCAAACCCACGACTAATCTTACATTCAAAAGAAGTAGCAGAGTCTCCGAAAAATCATATAAAGTCAGCCTGAAACAATATTACTCAGCAAATGTGTGAATAATATGTTACTCAAATTGGTAAATTGGAAATTGAAGACTGTCTTTTCTGGGTAAACACATTTGGAATAAGGAAAGGGTAGAGTATGGTCCTCTGACAATATTTCAAATCACATATCATCATCGCAAGTTACGAAATTGTCTAACATGAAATGTTGCTATTTTTGAAATGCATGTCAACTGTCATGCTGTGACAATATTCTGGCTGACACTTTGACAATCATCATATTCAATATTTTGCCAGTTATGAAATGTTAGACACATATAACAAACATAATGCCAGCCAATAGCATGTTGATGGTGGTTGTCTGGCATACATAATGTATAGATTCAATTTAGCGTGAAACTAATCCGCTGCCATTTTCATAAATCGGAATTTTATTCATATTCGACGGGAACACCACATACTGAATGGAAAAGAATTCTAAAAAATATTTTTTTCTTCGAAGCAACCATACCCCCATATTTTCCTCATCCAATGATGATATCTTGCTCTCCTGCACAATAATCATCATCCCTCTGAAACGTTATATTATTCCACACCATGCAGTTGCATAAACTACACACACACGACATTGTTATAAATCAGAATTCTATTGGTCTTGACAAGAAAAACTGTTTTCTCTTTTCGACAATGTACAAAACCCAAACTATAGAAATATATATCCCACCCCGAGTATATTGTACATGGCTACATGCCATCACATCATCGCACTAAGCTATTCCTTTACCCAATCTTATGTGTATTCCGTTCCTTTACTTTGCTCCTCGTCTTAATGTGTGAATTTATATGTTTCAACGGCAGGTGTACTCAATTTCAAAGTTCATTTACTTGCATGGAAAGGTAAAACGTCGTGTATTAAAATGTATAGCGTTTGTAGAATCATGAGTAGCTTCAAGCTCCAGTCATATAGAGCATCGAGAAGATGGAACACGGCAAAGACGACGACGAGAAAAAATAATAATAAATAAGTAGAGCAGAGCTGCTCTATATAACGAACGAGTCGTAGAGTTGCATAAAATATGACCTATAGTGTTCCAGGAGCATAGTATACTACCCATTTTATACCCAGCTTAGGCTAGTGGAGTCATTGTATTTGACGTTATAAGGATACACAATATAGAATTTCTTCCCATTAAAGTACCATACACACACAAAATTCACTCACATCCTCCCTATACTTTGGTTGTTCGACGTGAAAAGAAAGAAAATGAGGTAATTTGAACCCTTATATTAATTACATTGTGTGTTCCAACAAAAGAAGTGTAGTGGAGAAGTGGAGGAAAAAAATTAACTGGGAAAATTTACATATTTATAGAGCATAAAAGTGGCATTGTTTGTTGTGTATGTTTATAAAATAAGGTAGGCATACAAAACAAAATAGCATCATCTCAGAATTGGGAACATTTATGGTATCTGTTGTGGTTCCCAGCGTGTTGCGGGAAGTGGTCTTTCACGCCAAAATTTTACTTTTCATACCGTCAAGTTGGCTGCTGTCAACGTATGGATGGAAAAAATTGCTCCGTGAAGTGAATTTCGGTGGAAGAGTCACAATACCAAAGGGAAACAGATATTTCAGAGTTTTCCATTAAAAATGTTAGCCGCCGCCAGGATATTTTTTACGTCTCCACCGACGACGATTTCTACCGTCAGCAAAATTTAGAAAAATTCTCATAAACTCAGAAACTGGCCAACTTGTTTCTAGATTCAGATTGGTTCACTTCGATTCTGACTACTCTGGAATTTTATTTTGTAGGTTTTTCCCCTAATAGAACGAACTACTGCAGAAAATCGACAAGGAATAATTGATACTCCATGGCCTCTATTGATCCTTTTCGTAGGACCTATTGGATCTTAAAGCCGGAGCACCAGATTTTATCACAAAGCTGCTCAAAGTGAAGGTCTGCAATTTGGGCCGAGAAAACGAGGGCCGACTAGCTTTTCATGCCAACGTGAAGGCAGATGTTCTAATGTCAACAGTAGCTGACACCAGCCTGCTTCCTTGAGCTATTGATGAAAATATTTACAAGAAAGCGACCGCCTGATGTAAACATTCGATTTAGTATGAGAGGTCCAGGTAGCTCAATCGATAGAGCGTCGGACTCACAAGCCTATGGTTCACGGGTTCGACCTCCGGCAGAGACATTGTCCATACGGTTCTTCCCAATCATGAGAATGATTAGTATAAGCTGTAAAACTTCATGCTCGTTGAGCTTGTGATGACATACAAATATGGAGATCTAAGCTCTACATATAGAAACACCAGATGTTGTCTTGACCGAAGTCGGAATAAGAATGAATTTATTTCATATAATAATCTGGTATTTATAATGCAATCCATAGCCAACTAATACCAGAAACAATTTGATGACATACTGCGTCACCACAAGCTCTATCGACCGCAAGGTTTCAAAATATTAGAAACAATACGAAAAGTGATATTTCATGGATGGTCACTTTGACAGAAAAATTGACAATTGACAATGAATATCTCCATCTATCGGGAACAACAAGAATAAGTACATTCGAAAGAAGCGGGAACATTTGAATATCACCAGCTGTACAATGGGCCCAACGGTGGCCTCCGTACCGTACGAATCTTACTTCGGTAAGATGGCTGGAGTTAATAATAAAAAAAAGATTCACTTCACCCAAATCGATTTCTTGACACTAGGCTGACCAGGCTGTAACAAATTTTATAACTAAAGGAATTGAGGCAGATGAAATCCTGAAAGTATTGCCAATCAGCTACCAAATGGTACTTTGACATGCATACGGAATTTGGAAACTTTTAAAATCGATTCAGGCAATCAGTGACACTCAGCCGTTTTGATGTCGCCGATTTCTCCGCCGTCAATTTTCCACCGGCGCACGCCACCGGCAATTTTTCCATCGGCTAACGAGACTGAATGCAAGTAAAGAGAGTTTTCAGAAGTTTTTTTTGACGAAGTTCCCTCCTCTCAACTTTGTCTTTTTCCCATTGATTCCCGCAACGCACCCTACAAAACGATGGTAAAGGCCGCACATTCAGACCGGTTAAAACAACACAATCAACATAGGTTTTTGGTGTACGGTGGGATAAAAGGGAATTAGTGGCCGAAATTAGTATTATTTGG
>JANTFA010112670.1:0-13844 GCA_026413405.1 Phytosciara flavipes | reverse complement strand
TGGCTCCACATTTTTCAAAATACGAAACACACTGATGTAGACTAAAATTTCGACTCAGTAGTGATGGCTCCTAGATATAGTAGATTACAGCAGAGACCATGTAAATGGCCGATTACAGTAAGCGCAAAGTTTGCGGGTCCGAGCAAAGCGATTTCATCTCTCTGGCAGACGCAGACGTATCGTTGTTGACTAGGTGCAACCAAATTTGCATAGTAAAAAAAATGTTTTTGCTACAGTTATCAGAATTCGTAACGAATTCAATTCGTTTGACCTCAGAAGTTTCGGCTCAGTGCAAAGGAATTTCCAGATTTGATTTGCGATAATTTCGGACGAATTGCAGAGCACATCAATGGTTTAAGAAATGCAGGCGACGGCGACGACGCTGAATAATTTTCAAGGCTATTTTTGAGTGCTCCTTCGTATTCAACACTCAGCAAACCACCTCGGGCAATGCGCGAAGCAGTTTTTCTGGATATTTGGAACATCTCTTCGAGAAAAAGTGAATTCCATAAATCTTATACAATTTCCATATCGTCAAAATGTGTCTGCTTATGGCTGTAGTATGAATATCTCTCCCTCACTCTCCTATCGAAAGTACCATATTCAAATGTTGAGAATAGAAACGTTTCCATTTTAATCGAATGTCAAAAAATACAGCACAGAAGTTTTTCTTTCTGTTGAAGAAATGCTCCTTAAAATAAAAAATTAATTTTACTGCATGCCTCATGTGGACGTTGATCATTACATGCCCCTTGCGAAAATTATCCTTTACATAGTGGAACATTTTTGGTTCATTTGTGTTTATGTGAAATCCAACTTTGGCATGTGGAAGGCACTGAACCAGACTAGTAGACTAGAAACAATTTTATGATGAAAGCAAAATCACCTGTGTGTTTCTGACCAAAACTTGCTTCGATAACTGTTTTTCGACAAGTGTAGTTGCATATTACCACGATATGTTTGGATATGTAAACTATACAAATTGCCGAAAGGTTAGTTACCGCAGCTTGTTGCTCAAAAACTCACTTGTGTCTTTGCTTTTATCGCAAAAAGTAGTTCCCTCATGTAATGAATTACTTCCGGAACATCCAACGTAAACTGCTCTATTTATACTTGCATGCTTCGGAGTCGAACGAGAAGGCATTTTGGAGGCATTTTTCTCATGAAGTTGAACGGACTTTCGGTTTTACAACTTCCTCAAATTTCCTGTAAACAAACATCTAGAACAGCTACATAAAAGCTTATTGCCAGTCGGACATAAGCAATTTAAACGAACAATTCATTAAATTAGCCATGTATGTTCCTTTCGTAGGACGAACAATTGTTAATGTTCCCGTTTGACATTCAACACGGGTAAGTAGAATAAGAAAAATGATTCAATACAAAAACAATTCGAACATTTTACACGCAATGACAGTAAAAGTTCTGAGTTTTCCTATGTGCAAATATACAAACACTTAAAGCACACAATCCCTGTTAAAGGCTTCACATATCAGCATGAAATCATTTGTCATTCGTAGTTAGAGTAGAATTCTAAACCGACGATGTAGTTATACATGGCACATGTTTGGCATAGAGTCAGTTGTTACTACCATCTCGATGGGGGTACTGTTCTGTTTTCGGATAAAATGATGGGCAATATTCGCTTGGAGTCTAAAAATATTTTTAAAACTTTAACCACAGCGTCCGATCCATACTTTTACAATATGTTTCCATTCCAGTGGGTGTCAGGGTTCGTTGTTATTCTCGTATGTATTTGGCAAACATACATCACATACGTGACACAGCATATCATACCTTGGCAAAAGGTGATTTTTTACCAGAACGTTGAAAAAAAATCAACAAACTGCAAACCAGAATATCTCGAAACCCATTCACTAGTATTAAGTCACGGAATTAGCCATATCCAAAGTGCCCCAAACGAGCCCAAAGAGAAGCGAATCAGTCGGTTAGTTTATCTCCCTAACTGTCGCCTTTTAGCGATTCGTCTCAATGGCAGTCAAAAACTCTTGAACCCATATGTGACTGGGTTGTGCTAATTTTGGTTTGTGCTTGGATGTGAGTGTGAATGTTTTGAATGTGGTATTTATTACCGTTCTATTGGATCTGTTAAGTGGTTACGTTTGCTGGGGACGATGGCGATGGTAAGAATTTGAAAAGTATAGGAAAGGTCAATGGCGCGGCTGAGCTAAGGTAGCTACGGCCGGCGGTTGTTGTTAGTTATTGCTGTATCGGTCTGTACCGAACCGAAAACTTTAATATTCCAGTAAAACAATTTAAATCGGAACAAGATTCATCGAAATAGATAGGGTTGTTCAAATATAAGAGAGTGCAGTGATTCTGAAATATTCTAATGAAGAATTATGAATATTAAAGTTTTCGGTTCGGTACGGACCGAACCGAAATTCTCGGTGTTTCGGAAGACCGACTCATCTCTGAGCTAGAGTGGACTAAAGTATGATTATGAGCGCAGCTCATGGCTATAGCTTTTGAAGAGTGATCGCAACTGGGACTAGAGCTAGCTCCCAGCTCGTATAGTTGATTTTGAGTCTGAGTATTGGGACTCGCGCACATTATTATTAATTATCGCGCGAAGTAGTTTTTCTGAGCAACATCCGGATATTTGAAACACGATCTCGTTTTGAATCTCTACCGAGAAACGGGTCTTCCAGAAGATATCGAGTTTGTATGTCCGCACTCCAACGTCAATATAGAATATTATTAACTTTGCATTTGTATGTCTAAACAAAACGAAAGAATTTAGTGGAACTTCAAATTTTATTTGCATAATTTCAATTACAAAATTTAAATGATTGTTGTCAAAACCAAACCCCAGCATTTGTTCTACTATCAAGGATTATATGAAAAGACTGTGCCAACGTATGGCTTCGCGCATTAACAAACAGCGCAGTTAATTCAAATTTACAACTTAAACTCGACTTTGATTATCTAAAAAAATGTCCTCGCATTCATCAGTTCGCACATTCGGTCCGAATTTTATTATTTATTTTACGTAGAGATAAATCAGACGAACTTAAATCGAAAAGCTTGTCAATGCAGACGTTTCCTTCTACGTTTAATACAACCAACTCCGACAAATGAGAAAAGTCGGTTTGAACGTTCCGAATGGTGTTGTTTTGCAGTTCAATTTCAAGTAAATTAGAATTATCACGAAATAGACCTTCAGGCAGATTTTCGAGTCGGTTTTCGTTTAAATAAAGTTCTTCCAGGTTTTTAAGTTTTTTGAATGTGTCGATATGGAGTTCTTTTAGTCGGTTGTGACTAAGATTAATTTCCTTAAGTTTTTTATTGTTACGGAATATGCCTTGAGGTAAATTCTCGATTTTGTTGTGATCTAAATGAAGTTCATTCAGGCTACGGAGTTCGTTGAATACGGAAGCATGAAGTTCTTTTAGTTGATTTACATCAAGATCGATTCGCACTAACTGATTGTTGTCACGGAATATGCCTTGAGGTAAACTCTCGAGTTTGTTGTCATCTAAATAAAGTTCTGTGAGATTGGTGAGTCCCTTGAATACGTCAGCATGAAGTTCCTTTAGTTTATTTTCATTGAGGTGAATTTCCTTAATATTTTGATTGTCCCGGAGTAGGCCTAGAGGTAGATTTTCGAATTTATTTTCATTTAAATAGAGGAGTTCGATCTTTTGGAGTCCTTTGAATATGTCAGCGTGAAGTTCGTTTAGTTGATTTTCATTTAGATCCATTCGCTGCAACTGATTGTTGTCACGGAATAGCCCTTGGGGCAGATTTTCGAGTTGGTTTTCGTGTAAATAAAGTTGTTTGAGATTGTGGAGTCCTTTGAATACGTCAGCGTGAAGTTCTTTTAGTTGATTACTGTCCAGATGAATATGCTGTAATCGATTGTTGTCATGGAATATGCGCTCGGGCAGATTCTCAAGTTGTTTATTTTCATTTAAATTGAGTGTTTCGAGTTTGGTTAGCCCGCTGAATACGTCGGCGTGGAGTTCCTCAATTCCATTTGCACGAAGATCAATTGTCTCCAGTTTTTGATTGCCACGGAATATGCCTTGGGGTAGATTTTTGAGTTCATTATTGGATAAATCTAGACTTTCGAGTTTGTGTAGTTCTTTGAATGTGTCGGCATGAAGTTCCTGCAGTCGATTGTCACTAAGATCAATTGTCTCAATTTTTCGGTTGTCGCGGAATATGCCCTGAGGCAGAGTCTCGATTTGGTTTTCATGTAAATAAATTTCTTTGAGTTTGAAAATTCCCTTGAATAAATCAACGTGAAGTTCCTTTAGTCGATTCACATGAAGATCAATTTTCTGCAACTGATCATTGTCACTAAAAGTGTCGGCTTCTAGTTGAGCAATTTTGTTGTCATTCAGTTGTAACCACTTGATTTTCCTAAATGCGGTGAGTCGAGCTCTCTTCACAACTCTTAGTTCAGTGTCGGACAGATCAAGTTTGTCCAAACTTTGAAATTTAATAGTTGCGTCTGATAAATCTGGAACGGATTCAAATTCTCCAGTAATCCTCAGCACTGTGATGTTTGAGTTGGGAATTTCGTCAAAAACTATTTTGCAGTGCTTTTTAGAGCGCTTGATTTCAGCAGAGACTACGCATTCGTGTTCTTCCCTGGAATGAAGACAATTTATTAACACAAAAAATTAAAAAATAAATAACGGCAACTAATGAGTCGTTTGTGGAAAGGTTTCATCGAATATATGCTCAGATAGACCCATGAGAATTAGCGCTTCCACAATTAGAGCTACTCTCACAATTTTCCAGTATGCTCTCTTTCTATCTACCTTGATTCGAATGAGGTTCGAAACTGTATTTGTAGACTACTTAGGTCAACAACTAGAATGATCCTTTGTACAGTGGATGAAGTTCTTGAATCTTGAGATGCAGCCACGTTGAAGCAATACCTCATGTATCAATTCACGCCGTAAGTGTGCCACAAGTTCAAAAATGCAAAATTCGTCTAGGATCTCTGACGCAGCGTTAAATCGCTCTTTTCATACAAGAATGCGTCGACTCGTTCACTGAAAATTCAAATTTTGGGCACACTTACAGCGTCAATTGGGCAATCATGAAGAGTTATCAAAATGTCAGAAAAATTCTTTGGTCACGGCAGTGCTTGGGCTAACTTAGCACTGCTAAGTCAAACAATCTACTATTGCCTGGTTTACTTAGCAATGTCGTGATGTCAAAATGGTAATTTTTAAGAGTTAGAGCGAGACTCTTAAAGGTTCTATCTAATCAATTTCTCAGTTCAAAATAGTAATTAATATAAAAATGTTTGAAAAACTGACCCGTCAGCTTCTTCGTCACTTTCTTCGTCAGTCTCTCCGGTAGTTCCTCCGTCAGTTTCTTCGGCAGTTCCTCCGTCAGTTTCTCCGTCAGTTTCTCTGATACATCGAAGTCTCGTCTGGCATTCGACTGCTGTAGCGTTTAGTGGAGGTTGTCCTCTGCTCGACGTTTTCTTTGCCTCAGCAATAGCCATTAGGACTAGTACCATCAATATCAGTAGTCGTGTTGTAATCGATGCAGGCATTTTGAGAACTGCAGTTAAACCAATCCTAGTGAACGTAAGGCGATATCATTAAATGTTAAGGTCTAAGCAAAACAGTATAATATAACGTAGCATGCGATGATGCTAGTCCCGTCCCGTAAAAGCCTATAAATAAAGTACTACGCACACATAACTCAATTGAACATGAAGTTTACAAAAATTTTATGTCTTGGAAATTGCGCAGAGTTATTCCGTTGACTATGGTCAAGGGTCCCACGCAGGAAATAAATGTGCGTAGCCAATTCTTTGATTCCAAGAGTTAATTCAAAGAACCCAGAATTTGTCGATCAAATTTAATGAAATTCTTAAACTCTTAAATATCACTGGGCTACGATTGGCTTTTGCGAATCATGACGTGGTATTCATACAAATTAATAATCGTCACCATTTTGATTGAGTTCAATCAACTCAAATATATTTTTAGAGTTAACAAAATTGAAGCGACATTACCCTTCGCAAGTGTGAAACAATTTCAGAAATACGTCCACAGATAAATCAAATAAAGAAAAGCTAATTCAGTCTTTTAAGTCGTTTAAGTCTAACTCTAAGTCTTATCCACCGATTGCTTTTGTGGGATTTCAGTAAATATTTAGCAAACACTCACAGTTAAAGTTGAAATATTTCGAAATTGATATTTTTTTCTTGTTGCACTCGGACCACTTGTTATCTTACTCTGTCACCGTAAATATGTAAGCTTCTGCTCAATACACAGCTCAATATATACCTTTTCTTGACTGGGTGAAACCGTCGTCGTTATCTTCGCTGTGCTGATGAAGTCATGTTCCAACGATTCAAACATATAGATAACTTCTTGAACTGGGTTTACCAATGTTTTTCTGTGATAATATGAACAGAATGCAACTCAAGAATTGGATTTCCCAATGTTTTTTTGACGAAACTCAAATGTAGTTCAACAATTTTTAAGCCATATACCTAGAGTTAGAGAGAAAATCGGGGAGGACTTCTGAACGGATACAAGAAAGCACAAGCGGACTATCATGAACGGTGTAAACGTAAGTTCTTTCAGGCAGCAGATTTTATTCCCTCATATTCCTGGAAGCGCTGCTTTGCTTACCGCCTCTAGGTCTCTTCGTGAAGTCGGCCGCTTTTAATGCCTCAGTAAATATCCAGCTGAACGGCTGGTGGGCTCAAACGCAAAACAAAGGTCATTCAACTATTGTCAACCTCATTGAGGACGAGAGACTACTGATGCATAGTGACCAGATTAGTGCAGATTATATGCTAGAAGAGCCTTCGAATGGTTAATACCGGATAGATCTGAATGGTACGGAGCAAGCGCGATATACCCCCCGAAAGCAGGAATAGTCTTTTACACTGACGGTTCTAAAAGAGACGGTCCATTGGGACGCCTGCTACTTCTGCGAACTTATCAATATTGGCAAAAGTATCTCAACAGGTGCTTTCGCGGCCGTTTTACAAACGGAAGTTCTGGCAATAACCGATTTCTGCTTATTGGAACTGAGGGGAAAGATGTTGGAGGCCAATATTTATATGTACGGATAGCCAATCAGCAATCTGCTCCCCGTGGTTAAATCAGAGATGATTCTCGAATGTAAGCGCCTGCTTAACGGACTCTGAAAATCCAATAGAGTGGAAATCCTCTGTGAATCCTGTTCATGAAAGAATTCGAGGTAATGCAGACAGGCTTGCTGGCGAAGGAGCTCTAGGCATATGGGCTAGCACCAGAAAGAGAATTGTCAAGAAATTGCTACTTTCCTAGCATCGAAGAAGATGGCATTATGGATGGATTATTATGGTGCACAGCACACAAAAATGGTCTGCGCTTCCTTTTCTACGAAGTAAGCCAAAGACTGTGCCTCAACCGGAATAAAGTTGAGAGAGTTGTTGAAGCTATTACGCATCACTGTGAGCTTAACAAATGCCTGTCGAAGAAGAAAGTGGTTTCCACGTGATTAGTAGCTTCCCTAGATTTTGGACTATCAGACACGCCTTCTTTGGAAAACCGATCTTGAAGTATGATCTCAGTATTGACAGCTTGAATCTTCGCTGGTTAGCTACTTTTCTCAAGTAGTTCCATTAGCCACACATGAAGCAAGGAGAGCCATTACGATCGACTGGACGAAAATGAGTAGCAGGAGGTAAAGAACAAAGGATCTCAGATCCAGGATCTTGTTCAACACTCAAGTTGCACTCTCCAAAAAGACTATCTACCTAACCCCTAAAATTAGTTGTTGCCACAAATTTTTTTTCTTGTACAATTTTGATACGTTCGCTGTGCTGATGAAGTTATGTTCCAACGGTTCAAACTGTAACTTCTTGAACTGGGTTTCCCAATGTTTTTCTGTGATAATATGAACAGAATGAAATTCAAGAATTGGATTTCCCAATGTTTTTTGTGATAATAGGAATAGGACGAAACTCAAATGTTGTTCAGCAATTTTTAAGCCATATAGAGTTAGATAGAAAATCGGGGAGGCAGTGGATGTTGGACTGTGTTTTACAAATAAAGGAAATTATCGAACGAGATGTTCGGGGCTAACAACCCCAAGTGTATAATTTTCAATGTAGAATCGTAGTATTCTTTACAAGTGGCGCAGCCTGAAAACAACTATTTTGTATAAAATAGTAAAAAGCTCGAAACAGTTATGAAATCAGAGTGTTAGTAATGTGAACAACAACAAGTCATTTATCGGTCCAAATTGGTTAACGTGATGACCGCAGAGCAATTGATGTGACATCACACGGCCTAGGAAGATGGGAAATCAAGTATTCGAGTTGCATCAAGCCGATTGTGGATCAGAACACCAGTGCTTTGACGAAAAATGATGAGAAACCAGAACAAATTGTGCTTCAGCTCAAATGTAACGCTGTTTTTGGTCAGAGGTGGTTCTTGGAAAGATGTAGTTGAGCTTAAGAAACCAGACGTTGGCTTCAATGATCCAATTGTTGACCGGACACTTCAACGCCTCAACCAGTCGGTGGCTTATGGAAGATCCAGTCGTTGGTCGAGTGAAGTCAAATCAACACCAGTAGTTGGTGTTCAAAAGACGTGAGAATATTTCAAATGGTCGGACCTCGGACAATCTGAGCCGGATTGAACGTTCATTGAACCGAAAGTTATTTCTGGATTCACGCAATCGATGATTGGCTCGGATCGAATGGAAAATTGGTTACATGATGGATTTGGCGAATCTTTAAGACAATTAATTTACGACCAGAACAGTGACATTGGGTCACAGAATTCATCCGTTAAAAATGCAGAATGGTTTTATGGTTGGCATGTCATATCAAGACATTGGTTGACAAAATCGCAGCAAGTGATCGTAGCTAGTTTTTGGACTACCTGGAAGTTTGTCGTCATTTCGTTGGTTTGTGGTGATCCAAGAGATGGAAAAGCATTTCAATCATCGCAGGGATAGTCAAGATTCAGTCGCTGGATCATTGTGCCCATCAATACATAAAGACACATTCAAACCAGTCGTTGGTTGGTTTGTGAAAGAACAAATTGAGAATTGAGAACAAAAACCAGCCGGCAGCAGTGTGGCCCATTTTGAAACAACTGCCGTTGAACGCCAAAACAGTAGTTGGTTTAAGAGAAATTCAGCCGTTGGTTGCAGTCAAATGATACTGGAATCAGCAAGTGAATTGATTGGAATTTGCAACTGGCTTCACACAATCCATGCTTCTTGGAATCGTTTGATCAATTCATTTTCAACCAGGTGAGTGACTTTGGCACATTAGAGAAGGCAATCAGTAAAGACGATTAGTGAATAAAGTTTGTGACGGCACGTCAGTTGCATTAGTTTGGGGGAGAGGGTTTAAAATGGGTTTGGCTGGCCTTGAATTGTATAGTGTACTTGGTGGGTGGTGTTTTGAGGATTTTTTGTTGGAAGACTGATTCAAGGTCAATTTGAAATTGTTCATGCTCACTTTACAGCGGTTTTTTTTGTAAGTTTTGCTGAGCTCATTCATATTCCGTTATATTGATTGTACTTCTTTGTAATTTGAGTGTGAACAGAATGGGAATTCTAGGATGATCGTAGACACTGTTTTTGGGATGACGCACTTCTGAATTTTTGGTAATAAATGGGAATAAATTTAAGTGATTCACTCCTCGTAAAAATTACTGCTTTGTATAACAACCAAACCAATCAATTTTTTCGGTTTTTCTTGGGTTTTCACTAGTCGCGGCAAAAATATCTGGGGGACTTTTGGGACATGATAGAGGACCCTAAGGGCTACGGAAAACCGTTGATTCCGCTTTTGTCCTAATTTTTACAAGCTCTGCCATACAAATTTTTGTAATAGCCTCATACACGGCAGCGTTACTTAACGCTGCCGTGCCTCATACTATAAAGAGATCCAGCCAAAACAGTCTTTAGACAGAAACGTACCGCTATCAAATTTGTTAACAAAACTTTAACCAATTCATACGTTTCATACGTTCACAGTACTTATATTTCCATTCCATAATAGCGTAACTAATAGTTATCTTCAAACGGTTCTTCTTCTGGAATTGGATTTCCCAATGTTTTTTTTTTGTGATAATAGGAATAAAACAAAACTGACATGTTGTTCAGCAATAATTAAGCCATATAGAGTTAGCTAAGGATTTTCATGAATTTATTGGCTTTCTTATCGATAACAGATGTATAGCCGTCCGTAACAGGTATATCAACTGAATAGATTCTTTCGCATCAGGATTGGCCGCGCTAATTTGACCGCGGTAAAAGCTCATATGACACATCAAAAAAAAAGTCACTTCTTAGACTTTGTTCAAAAGCAACGTGAAGTCTTGCCTCAGAGACGTATTTCAGAGACGAGTCAGCGTCGTAGTTTCTAAAGTCTTCCAGAACATTTTCATGCCTTCGGATATCATAATGGAAATGGACATTTACACTTTTTTACATCGCATAACAAATACTGGGGTGATCCGAAACACAAAGTCGCTACTCTGAAGATGCTAACTCATGCTGTCTAAAGATGCATTTTATTTCTTGGGATCCTATTTGTCTTATTTCAGGTTAGGGTCAATAAACAACGGTAGAGCTTAGCTACATTTTTCAGGCCTACACATCTTTGAAATCGATTCTTCTTTTTTGGCCAAACGAAGAAGAATAAAGTAGACAGCGTAATCTTTCGTAAAATCAAACATTTCATGCTTCGGGGCCGAAAATGAGAGCTTTTTTTCCCATGAAAACTTACATGTGTAGCTGCGTTGGACGATTGATTTAAGGCAATTTCATCTCTGATGCTGTTGTCAGATCTCGGCTAAACTTTACATACATAGTCCACCATTTTGAACTAAATATATGTAAGCGGAGGTCGAATTTTGTCGCCATTTAAGCCAGCACACAACTATTCTATGATTGACGTCCTCGTCACAATTTCCCATCTTGTTGATTATCAGATACTTAAAGCTGGTGCATTGCGTCGTGACGTTCTCGCTATGTCTTGCAATGGGGCGGCAGAAGCATGTGTATTCAATTCAGTCTTTAATTCACTGACTTTCAACCCACAAGGATATTCTTCTCCTTGTTAAATACTTCTTGGAGCCGTTTTGAATCTCTTATTATTTATATGTCGAAACAAAAAGACAGAATTTCGTGGAACTTCAAATTTTATTAACATAACTTCAATTGTAGACATTTAGATAGTTTCAATGATGTTCAATAGTCAAGTTCCAACCGAGCAATTAACCTACTAACAAGGATAAGAATGTGCCAACGTATAGCTTCGTGCATAAGCAAACAGCACAGTTAATCCAACTTTACTTTACAGCTCAAACTCGACTTTTATTTTTTTAAATGTCCCCTAACTCATCAGTTCGCACATTTTGTCAGAATTTCATTATTTACTTTACGTACAGATGAATGAAATAAATCGAAATCCTTGTCAATGCACACGTTTCCTTCTACATTTAGTGTAGTCAAGTCCGACAAATGAGAAAAGTCGGATTGAACGTTCCTAATGGTGTTGTTTTGCAGATTAATGCTAGTTAATTTACGATTATCACGAAATAGACCTTCAGGCAGATGTTCGAGTCGGTTTTCATTTAAATCAAGTTCTTCCAGGTTTTTAAGTTTTTTGAATGTGTCGATATGGAGTTCTTTTAGTCGGTTGTGACTAAGAATTATATCCTTAATTTTTTTATTATCACGGAAAATGCCTTGAGGTAGATTTTCGAGTTTATTTTCATTTAAATAGAGGAGTTCCATCTTTTGGAGTCCTTTGAATAGGTCCGCGTGAAGTTCGTTTAGTCGATTTTCATCTAGATTAATTCGCACTAACTGATTATTGTATCGGAATAGCCCTTGGGGCAGATTTTCGAGTTGGTTTTGGCTTAAATAAAGTTCTTTGATATTGTGGAGTCCTTTGAATGCGTCGGCATGAAGTTCATTTAGTCGATTGTCATTAAGATAAATTTCCTGTAATCGATTGTTGACACGGAATAAGCCTTGAGGCAGATTCGCAAGTTTGTTTCCAGTAAAATAAAGGAACTCGAGTTTGGATAGCCCGCTGAATACGTCAGCATGTAGTTCCTCAATTCGATTCTCACGAAGATCAATTGTCTTCAGTTTTTGATTGTCACGGAATATGCCTTGGGGCAGATTTTTCAGACCAATATCAGCTAAATATAGATTTTCGAGATCGTGGAGTTCTTTGAATGTGTCGGCATGAAGTTCCTTCAGTGGATTGTCACTAAGACTAATTTCCTTAATTTTTTTATTGTCACGGAATATGCCTTGAGGCAGATTTTCGAGTTGATTCCCAAGTAAATAAATTTCTTTGAGTTTGAAAATTCCCTTGAATAAATCAACGTGAAGTTCCTTTAGTCGATTCACATGAAGAGCAATTTCCTGCAACTGATCATTGTCCCTAAAAGTGTCAGGTTCAAGTTGAGAAATTTGGTTGTCACTTAGTTGTAACCACTTGATTTTCCTAAATGCGGTGAGACGCGCTCTCTTCACAACTTTTAGTTTAGTCTCGGACAGATCAAGTTTGTCCAAACTTTGAAATTTAATAGTTGCATCTGATAAATCTGGAACGGATTCAAATTCTCCAGTAATCCTCAGCACTGTGATGTTTGAGTTGGGAATTTCGTCAAAAACTATTTTGCAGTGCTTTTTAGAGCGCTTGATTTCAGCAGAGACTACGCATTTACGTTCTTCCCTGAAATAAAGACAATTTATTAACACAAAAAATAAAAAAAATAACGGCAACTAACGAGTCGTTTGTGGAAAGGTTTCATCGAATATATGCCCAGATAGACCCATGAGAATTAGCGCTTCCACAATTAGAGCTACTCTCACAATTTTCCAGTATGCTCTCCTTCTATCTACCTTGATTCGAATGAGGTTCGAAACTGTATTTGTAGACTACTTAGGTCAACAACTAGAATGATCCTTTGCCACAGTTGAAGCAATACCTTACGTATCAATTGGGCAATCAAGAATCTTGAGTCATTTATCAAAATGTCAGAAAAATTCTTTGGTCACGGCAGTGCTTGGGCTAACTTAGCACTGCTAAGTCAAACAATCTACTATTGCCTGGTTTACTTAGCACTGCCGTGATGTCAAAATGGTAATTTTTAAGAGTTGGAGCGAGACTCTTAAAGGTTCTGTCTAATCAATTTCTCAGTTCAAATTAGTAATTAATAAAAATGTTTGAAAAACCGACCCGTCAGTTTCTTCGTCAGTCTCTCCGGTAGTTCCTCCGTCAGTTTCTTCGTCAGTTTCTCTGATACATCGAAGTCTCGTCTGGCATTCGACTGCTGTAGGGTTTAGTGGAGGTTGTCCTCTGCTCGACGTTTTCTTTGCCTCAGCAATAGCCATTAGGACTAGTACCATCAATATCAGTAGTCGTGTTGTAATCGATGCAGGCATTTTGAGAACTGCAGTTAAACCAATCCTAGTGAACGTAAGGCGATATCATTAAATGTTAAGGTCTAAGCAAAACAGTATAATATAACGTAGCATGCGATGATGTTAGTCCCGTCCCGTAGGAGCCTATAAATAAAGTACTACGCACACACAACTCAATTGCACATAAAGTTTACAATACATTTTTAGAGATTTTTAGAGTTCACAAAATTGAAGCGACATTAGCCTTCGCAAGAGTTTCGGAAATACGTCCACAGGTAAATCAAATAAAGAAAAAGCTAATTCAGTCTTTTAAGTCGTTTAAGTCTAACTCTAAGTCTTATCCACCGATTGCTTTTGTGCGATTTCAGTAAATATTTAGCAAACACTCACAGTTAAAGTTGAAATATTTCGAAATTGATATTTTTTTCTTGTTGCAC
>JANTFA010112559.1:269-13846 GCA_026413405.1 Phytosciara flavipes | reverse complement strand
CAGCAGTTGATCCACATGTCGCCAAATTTCTGAGAACCGATAGAGTAAAAATTTCAATTTATGTTTATTCATAAAGGGCTGAATTTCAATCAAAAATGACAAATTAATGATAGAAGAAACAAAAAACGACGAACTTTGAAGACATCTCAGAACCCAGCTTGTGATTTCCAAAATCTAAAATTTTCGAAATCATAAAGGCTTGCAGCTTATTGTCTTTATTGCTTAACCCCAAGAGGGGCTCTAAGAAATTCCCTAGATACGGGTCTAGCAGACCGTGCACATGTTACGGACGCTGACCTATTTACTGTGTATATGTTATCAATATGAACGTCAGAAAATAAATTGAAGCAATTGAAGTAAAAGATTTGGAGAGCGCAGCTATATTGTCAAAAAAATACAAGGATGACCCGTACGAGTTGTGCATGACATAATAGCTCGTTGTCCTTAAAAACGCATGCATCTCAAAACCACTCTTTGAATAATCCCAGTCAAACTAGTCACTGGTTCAAATAGCTTTCGCGGGGAGTTCGAAATGAGACAGTTTGTGACAGAGGAGGAGAGGTAACCATTCAATGAAAAGAACGCATTGAAATCGGGTTTTAGACTATCGTATACGGTACGGTCTTAAAAAGCAGGCCAACAGATAAGGTTTTAGTAAATTTGAATTCAATTTCTAGCGGACACGCAAGATAATTTTGCTAATTCCTCAAGCTGATGATGACACCGAGGAAATTGCATGGTTGCGAGATTGTTATTTGTATCGAGTTGTTTTATCGATTGTGCTGAAGTAACTGTACTTGTTCAGTTGTAGATAGCAATTGTTTGCAATTGCGTCTTATCAAATTGAAATTATCCAAGGTCTGTCCCATCAATGCACTCAAAACATTTTCAATCACTTCAGAAATTTTATTTTATTTAAAATTTGCGTTTTATTTCATTTTAATGACTTTCATGTTAATTTCACAGCTGCTGAAACGTTAATACTTTACACATGCGCGCACATTATTCTTTTCTCTAAATATCAATAGTAAAAGCAAGAGAAATACAAACCAAACAAAAAGAAATTCTCAATCAAAATTATGATCGCCTATAACGGCCTGTGTTTCCATTTTCTCTATAATTTCGATACTCTATTGGCCTAAGCGGAGGTGCGTCTCTGTATCCCAGCGACGGATTTGCCATTTGCTGACTGTATGCGCTTGTTGGATCTTTGCGGCCAATTAGATCTCTCCAGATCATAGCCAACAATAAATAGAAGCCACCAATCACCTTCGACAATAAATCTAAAGCTTTCAACAGAAACGGCATGGAAACTTGAATCAACTTTCGAAATTCGGTCATAAATTTCAACGTAAATGCACCGAGATACATTAGGCCATGAATGGATGCCGTTCCGGCAGCCAGTACAATCAAGCAAATAAACTTCAGCACGCCGGCTATATTTTGGGCGGTTATTTGCTGTGAGAATAGCCACAGAAAGTACTCGGCAGACGATTTTCGCCACATTACCAACAACTCCTGGAAATCTTTTGCCATTTGTCCGGAATCGTATGGGCCCTGATTTTCTTTGATTTTATGTTCCTGTCGTATTGTTTCTTCCACATCATGCATCGGTTTGAGCATTTTCAATTTGACTATAGCCTCACTGTTCCGGAAACGTATCGTTTTGATTTGAAACCAATACTCGCCGAACGGTACACCTTCCAATTCTGTCCATAAACATGAACCGTGCGGTGCACCGATCATATCTGCATCGGTGTAGCCCATCCAGAAGTTGGGATTGTGTGCATAGAAACTTTTGATGCGTTGCCGGACTATTTGGAAATCTTTGGCCAGTGACTCGTCGGTTTTGCTGATAACAACAAGTGAACGATACGCTTGTAGACTTTGTACTAAACGATTCTCCTGGTAATGGCCAAGAAATGTTCGAGTTTTCAACATTTGTTTACAGAATGTTTGCAGTCTGTCATAGGCTGGACTTGTTTCGCCCACACTTGCGTCACGGCTGTGGCTGGTTGTTGAATAATCGCTAGTCTATAATAAGACGGGGGGACTCATCGTTAGTATTGCACAAGTGTTGATAGAAATGATTTAAAAAATGGTTACATCGGTCATGGTTGATGTGGCAACTATTTTGTTTGCTAGACGGTTGTAGGTTTACCAAAATAATCTCGTCGTTTGGATAATTAACATAATACTTTCATGGGACGTGCAATTTGTTTATTTGTTGTTTTAAAAATATAATCTGACATTTTCAAAAATGACAGCGGTGAATTCAGTGATGCAGACATCCATTGTCGATTCAGTACTAATCACAGTCTGCGAAAAAAGTACCAGAACGAATATCATCGCCAACGGTCGTTTGGATCCAAGGCTATACACAGTAAGATTATAGCCTTGACTTGGTTTGGCTCAAGTTTTTGAAGAAAAAAACAGGTTAAGACCAAGGCTATACACTAAGGAGGTTATGCCATCCGCCATTTTTTCATATAAACGGTGACACGCCTCTGCCATACAAAAAAAACTCACCTCAGATGAGTTTGTATGGCGAGGTGAAATTTTTGCATGAAAAGTGGTGTGGCAACCGATTATCTGTTTGGCAAGACCTCCTTAGTGTATAGCCTTGGTTAAGACGCCTCTAAATTAATCACGAAGGCGGTTGCAAACGAATTCTGAAGTGGCTCCTTCATTGACTTAGAAGTGAACATTTTTTCTACTGAATATTTTACATGGAAAAATCCGATGATCTAGTCAAATTTGTATGCCACACGCCTTCATGGATGTCCTCACCTGTTTATTAAAAACTTTGGCTTCGCCAAAAAAACTGACTGAATGAGCCAGCTCCTTCGAACTGAAAAAACTATTGGAGCTGCGCAGAAGTTTTTTGTAATGATTTTATGAACTCAAATAAAATATAAAAATGAAATGAGACAATACATGACTCTTTCGAGTCACATCCATATCAGATGTAGGGCGAGGGAAATATTGGAGAGTTTGCGCAAATGACATATAATTATATGTCGACTTATAAGTTGGAAATTATAAGTAACCCTCCTGTACTTCTTATATGGAGAGGTAACTTATAATTTCTAAGTTTAAGTCGACATATAATTATATGTCATTTGCGCAAACTCTCCATTCACACTCTTCATATAGCACTAGTGACACTAAACGAAAGGCTTTTATGGAATATTTTGTTTGTATTGAGTTGCTCGTGCCACACAATATGAGGTATGTACATTTTCCATACAATTCGACAGATTAACTGGCAAAAAAATATTGGCAGTTGGCGAACTCGAACTAGATGTGTAATTGTTGGAGCGAGGGGTTACTCACTAGGGTAATTGATTTGCCACCCTCAAAGGAATTAATCAGGAAATGACGAGTAAATGTCATATAAAAGAGGAAATAGACAGTGAAAACAAGAGAAATTGACAAGGAAATAAGGAATTGATTTGCCACCATCTCAGCCAGTGAGTTACCCCTCGTGTTGGAGACCAGGATTCAGACAACAAAGGCATCCAAAGTTCGCAGTTGCATAAATAACTATTATGATCCTTAATCTAGTACCATCAATGCTTTCCATTTTCTTCATACAAATGACTTTATCAACCTCCTAGATAAAATTGTTTGGCATTGTAACAGTAAAACCAAAAGTTAGAAAACGGTTTTTGCAGAGTGCACAATGAGTAAATTTTTCCAGTATTTTGACTATTTTACTGAAAATATGTGTTCTTGATTAAAGGTAGCTCCACCGACATAACGACCAAGCCTCGTGCTAGACTTGTGAGTGATACCACGGTGTCAGACAAAACAGGATCAGATTTGATGCAGACGAAATATGAAGGTAGTTAGCTTTTATGTGAAGATACAGCGATAACTTGTGATCATTTGATTGGAAGAATTCTTAGTCATTCTCACAAATATTTTTACCTTTGAACTAACACTCAAATGGCCTGATTTGTTTTTCGAATATGATCGGGTCATGCCCGACGTTACTTTTTTTTGCAGTACAAAACGATTCGGTCCTCGTTGATTAGCTGACATTCATCTCTGTACATAGCACAGCAATGTGAAATCACCCAAAAAGATAAGACTAAAGATTCTAAAGGAGCTGTATGGCAGAACGACAGAGTCATTGTAATCCTGCACACCCAGGCTACATAGCGTACATAAATCGTATCTTCAGAAAATTGTAAGATTATTCGTCGAAGTTATACCTACCAATTCAAATGGCAGTTTCTAAATGTAAATATTTCTCTTGCTGACAAATCAGTTTCTTTAAGTTCAGAATTTAAATTGTGCAAAACAGATTGTCGATCATAAAATACAAGACAAAAATTTTATTTGTGAAAAGTTTACTTCGAATCGGAACGTTGGTGTCTAGCGTCGCTTTTACTCGATTCCGGCGACCACAACACACTTCTTCGCTTAACATCAGGTGGTTGAACGGTGATGGTTGGAGTCGCTCGAAATGTTTGTGGAGAGCTTGGAGGGGAATGTGTCGACGAAGCTAACGGACTAGGACATATTGAGAACGTCCTTCTCAATGTTTGTGAATGGCGAGCATTATCGACGGACTTGAGATTTTTTCTCGTCAAATTCGGAGTCATCGGATCTAGACTGACTGGGCTGCGTATAGAAGATCTTGTTGTGTCTCGATGCAGGTGCGACGATGCGTTATCTCGTGATATATTTTGACTTGTGAAAATCGTAGTGTAAGCTGGAACTGGTCTTAGAGAGCCACGCCTTGGGTTATGTGATGGTACCTGCAGATTGGGACTGATGATTGAACCTCTTCTTGATCCCGTGGTATTTGATTGTGCTTGAATTTCTTCTACAGCACGGATCAGATCAGCAATTGTCGTTTTCTCTAAGAGTTCCATATTTTCTGTAGGGGATTGCGACAAACTAAATCGAGATGTTCGTCCTCTCGCGGTTTGATTCAAATAAGTTTGTGGATCCGGAATCGACGCAGAATTTCTTTTTTCGTTTAGTTCTTTTGCTCTGAATGGATTGATTTTACTTATGAAAGATCGACTGCGGCTTCCTGTTGGTACTCGCAGTGTAGATTCTGGTTTACTTCCGAATATTGAAGCAACAGAGAATTTCTTCGGTCTATTTTTCAAATATTCTTGGATCTCTTGATCGTTGTTTGCGTTCCACGCCAACTCGTTCGAAGAATCTAAACTATTCCGCTGGAAAATATGAAAAGCCGAAAAAGCCCGCTGCCTTGGCGGTCGATTCGTACAACTATCTTCGGAATAGGTCGACGATTGTCGCGATTTTCTTTTCCCATCTGTGTGTATCTGTAAATCGGTTAACTCGTCGCCATAACTATCCAAGGCGGTTATGATGTTGGACAGTAAGTCTTGCGTATTAAATAAATTGGAAGCGTCAAAAGTTTCGAACGTTTTCGTTTTGTCGATACGACCAAGATCTCCGTCGGACTGAACTCTTGGCAGTGTCATTGTAGAGGTTTTTGTAGATGAGTCCAATTGCTGCCCATAATTATCAGAGTATGTCCGCTTTCGAGAAATTCGCGGTTGTGCTTCTTGATACATTGTTAACTCGGGACAGGAAAGTGAGCGCGGAAGCGAATTGAACAAAGTTTCTTCAGTTGAGTCAGAGTATACAGGCTGCGTATTGAAAACAGGATTGAGTGTAGAATAAAGTGCACGAATAGCTAGGAAAATTACCGTAAATTTCATCAGACTAACTTCGTTGAGGATACTTCGCAAAAAGCTTAAATCTTTTGTAACTCCATCCCAAATTCGACTCTGCGCTTCTTTGATATTCGTCGACAATTGATGCTCTAATTGCGCAATTCGTTTGCTTTGCATTCCTCTGAGTAAGTAATTGAATTTCAGTTGTTTTTACATCATTTGGATAGGACACACATACTTAGCAATGAATCCAATGATCATTATGAAGTACCCCGTTCCAATCACATCCCATAAAAAGATAAAGATTTGGTAAAATGTGAAGTAGATGCCGAATTCACGAGCCTATGGAAAGGTTAACATATTTAGGAGTGTTGTAGGGAGAGTTTTAGAGCCATTTTCTTTTAACAAACGAGAGTTGGCCACCTTTTTGGAGTATTGAAGCGAGTTCTCTGTCTCTTTGTTATTAAGTTACCTGTCCATTTTGGAACGTCGGCACATAATCACCGAACCCAATTGTCGTTAGAGTAATGAATGCATAATACACTGACGTCACATACGACCAATCTTCAAAGTAAGTGAAGAGGCATGCCGGTAGAAAAATGAAGAACGCAATTCCTGGTACAAGTAACATCATGATTCTGCTAGCCAATCCGAATTTTTTGACCACATCATAATGTTCGGTTGTCGCATACTCTTGGCCTTTGTATCGCTTATACTTTGCTATGAACTAAGTTGGACGGGTTTTCGAAATTGAGAAGACTGTACGATCGAAAATAAATAAAATTTCAGCTTACAGCTTTGCTGAAAAAGTCTCCCAAGTATGTTAACACGAAACCATTGAGCGGTAGGCCAATGAGTCCATAAAATATGAGGAATGCCTGTGCACGCAGATCGTGTGGTGAACTACTGCCGTAACCTGTAAATGTATGTACAGCTCTGCTAGAGCACAAAGTAACTTCCGATGTAAAATTAAAACACCCACCAAGTGTAGAGCAAACGATGAATGCAAACCTGAAAATTCATGTACAGAGGAAGGCAATTACTGAATTGGCAATAATGTCAAGTTTCAACACCAAACAAACCAAAAGGAATGAAAGTATGTCCTGCGATAATCTTCGGGATATTCGTCTAAAGTATGATTTGTCACCGGCCGCCCACAATAATCTGAGACGTGAGTAAGAATCTCATTTTGAATTACTTCATCTTCAGGCGACGCAAATTTCACCAGGAGCTCTGTGCGGAAAAAACCAAGAATGTCAAATGGTCACGCCGAGGAGGTAAGTTGGTTCAGTCCCACAGATATATTCCCTTCATTTCTTATGAGATATTTCAAACCTAATCTATTACTTCAACAAACAAATAGAGAGCTTACGATAACGATAACTTGAAATTCTCCTTGATAATATATATTCACTCCCCTAGGAGAAGTATTTACCATTGACGTGAATTCTATCTTGCAGAAGTTGAGCTCGTTCTTCCAGTTCTTTGTTATGTTCGTAGTAGTAAAAAACGCTAGCACCAAACAATAAATACAAAATGTAAAAGCACAGTAACGCCAACCACTGTTTGTGAAAGTAATTATTTAAAGTTAATACTGCAACGATGAAGAGATGTGCATTCTCACCTGTTTGGGTGACATAATAAATCAATCTGATTCGTCTGCAAAATTAGATTCTTTAATTTTAAACTGGTAATTAAACTGATTATTATCCTTGGATTAATGTTCGAACTATTATCAAGCAGCTGTATGCATTGTACGCCACTTAATCCAACACTGAAGATCTGTCCCAATCATTAATATAATGAAGTTAAGAACTCAGTTGCTACAATTTGTTTTTACCTCTGAAAACATAGGATGCTTCAGAAAATCTCTTGGTCACCTTAGCTTACACTTTTCCATAAAAAAGATCTTTCTGCCATTGTTTCATTGTTTTCGAAAGAATAGACAACAAAAGAACAATTCATTCTTTTTTCAAGGCAGTTGAGCCCTGACCTCGTTAGCCATCAACTTTGGATTCCTAGATTTCGAGATACAGCTTTACCAGCCTTCTTGTCGAAGCTGTTTCTCTGTTCGTCTTTATTATGTTCACCTATCAACCTGACAGTCGTAAAAATTGGTTGGTATAAATATAGCCTGAGGGTATGGAATAGTCTGCAACCAGGCCACATCTGTCCGGAAACACCATCCTTTCAATAGCAATGAAATGTAATTACAATCGACAAACTATCCAAGAGCTTGTGTCTCGAACGGGACGATGATAAAGCAAAGGTTCTTAGTGGTATGAATACTTGGAATCCGAAGCCTCTAGCTGCACGCACTGTCATCTCAACCAATTGGCACGCGTTTAGAAAACAATACCTTCCGGACAGTCATGGGCCTGAGTTTAGAAATAGACGTCTGTCCACCTCACACATGCCTATGCGGTTCACGAGTTGACAAAAAAGGTCTTGCCGACGCTTTGGATAACAGATGAAAGGCCGATTAACGCAAGGCTATACACTAAGGAGGTTATGCCATCCGCCATTTTTTCAGAAAAACGGTGTCACACCTCTGCCATACAAAAAAACTCACCTCAGGTGTGGCGAGGTGTGGCAACCGATTATCTGTTTGGCAAGACCTCCTTAGTGTATAGCCTTGGATTAACGTTTTAATGTTTTCTTGTTACACCCTCTATTCCAATATATTTTGAAGAACTCATTTAGCAATGCATACATTATTGTATGATAATGATTTCATTTCAGGTGACAATAAAATTTGCACCTCCGCGTAATATCGTTGAAAACAATTGAGACTAATTCGAAGGATCGGTAGTTTTCAAACGAATTCGTTGTGTGTTCAAAGTATTATTATGATTGGTATTATTACTTGTACTTATTTGATCGCCATCATGTGATTACATTCTGACACGACGATACACTTTATTATTGTGTGATTCGTTTTGAAAGTTTTGTTATTTAGAGTGGTAAGTCGTGTTGTATATTGTCTTAGTTGAAGAAGGGTAATCTGCGATGGGTGACTTCTGAGATTGTGTGCATAAATTAATTGTGTCACACCTCGGTAATCTGGCACACGGCGTCAAAACGAAGAACTTTTCAACTTTGTAAAAAGTAAACTCGCACACAATTCTTGTTGACTAACATAAACGAACCGAATTCGAAGTGAACTTTTGAATGAGGGCGAACTCAACTGTTCGTTTCCGAGCTTTATAAAGTTTGATTGTGTATTTACGCTCACGGATGTCTAAGACGTTTTACGGGTCATCCGTAAACGTCGTATACTGTTTTTGCAGAATTTCAGACCCACCTCCCCCAGACTCATGATTTTCTTATATGGCGAAATTTTTCAGGTTGAGCCCGAAATTTTAATTCAGGTTCGGATTCCGGTCTGACTGAAGCCCACCCGTTCCGAGCCTTAATTGTAGGAGATGAGTAATGAACTTGAAAAGTGGAATTTGTGCTTTTCCAAGATTTTAGACATTCCATTGCTAGATTGACATCTGTCTTGCATTATGATTTACTTCTTTTGACGCAATCAACGTACTTTCTAGCACTTTCTGTCCACAAAAATAGGGATCGGAAAATTGAGCTATTGCAAATTTCATTACGTTAGAAGAGATGCAGACAGTGAATGAACACTGTCTGAATTTCCTCCTCCGTAACTTTGTAAATAATCTCAGTGCCGGTGCAAGAAAGCTGCTTGATTCCAAACGTTTTCACGATATTATTTTTACCACTCGCTGTGTCAGTTGAAATTTACCGAGTCGGATGGCTCTTAGAACCTTTACAAAAACAAATTAGCGATGGTATGAACCGGGTGTAATGAGTTGGGTATTAATACTAAGTAAACGAAGAATATAAATAAATTATTGCTATAGATTGCTTGCCAGAATGTTCACTGACATCGAATGGTTTCACTTCGAGTCTGATCGCTTCCTTCGCAGTTCATTTTGCAGTGACTTTTTGTCTTGGTATTCCGGGTGCCACAGTAAATCTCTTCTTAAAACATTTGGTGGCTGCAACGTTATCATCGGCATTTCCGGTCTCGTTCTAATATCTCCCGTACTGGAGGTTAAGTCTCGTATTGGAGTGGGGCGTAATGACATTGTTCTGTAGAACGTCGAAAATGCTTCATCTGATGCATAATGTTCTTGAACAGTTGGAATAGATGAGCTCGTAGATCGTATCCTTTTAGTCGTGCGTTTCGGTATTGTTTTGCTTGGTAGAATGATATTAGGAACAGGTCCTCTACTGGGTTTGGACTTCATGTTTTGGCTGCTCCTGAAAATGGTTGTGTAGTCATGAGTTGGACGAAGAGATCCTTTTCGTATGTATAAGGCCGGTACAATTGTTCCGGTTTTCAATTTTGATTTCTCTCTGAGTAAAGGAGTTTCTGGTGACACGTCAACCTTAGCCTGAGTCCCATCGACTGCACGAATCAGGTCGGCAATACTAGTTTTCTGCAGCAATTCCATATTTTCGCATGTGAACCGGGACAAGCTAACTCGAGAGGCTTGAGAGTCTCGTCCTTTTGATGTATTGTCCAAATATCTTTGCGTACTGCTACCCTGACTGGCCATAGAACACCTTCTCGATTCCTGAGCCAATATTCTATCTTTGAACGGGTTGGATTTGCTCATAAACGATCGATTCTCTGTACCCACATTCTCAAATTTGTTACGAAACATTGAACCCATCGAATTTTTCTGAGCCTTAGTCTTCATATAGTCTTTGAGTTGCTGAGAATTATTTCCATCCCATGTCCACTCGTATAAACTGTCCGTCTGTTCCGGTTCTCCACTGTACATTTCCAGACAGCTGTGCACGTCATCACATACCGATGGTCGAATGCTGCCCAATGCATTCAGCACGTTTGATAGTAAATCGACATCTTGAATCAGTGATGCAGAGTCTCCGAACGTTTTCTCCCTGTCGATGCGGCTTAGTCCTCCATCGGATTGCGATCGATTCAGAGTGAGCGTAGACGAATCGTTGAAAACTTCGTAGTTCTCGGAGTATGCACGTTTTCGTGCCACAGAAATTCGTGCAGATTTATTTCGATAAATCGAAATATCTGGACAAGATGCCGATCGTGGAATTGAATGAATTGATGCTCTTTCCGTTGAATCAGTGTACACTGGCTAAATGAGTAAGAAAAATTCAGAAGAAAGTTTCAAAGCATCCGGGAAAGTTGTGAAAATTACTCGAAATTTCATCAAATTAGCCTCGTTGAGAATGCGTCGCAAATATTGGACATCTTTTGTGAAGCCGGACCATAATCGATTTTGAGTTTCTTTAAGGTTCATGGATAGTTGATGTTCTAAGCGAGCAACTCGTTTACTCTGCATGCCCCTAAAATTGAGGAATTGAGGTGAATGCATATTAAGGAACTCAGTTCTCATTGAATTCTTACTTTGCAATAAACCCAATGATCATTATGAAATATCCGACACCAATGAAATTCCATATAGGAATGAAAATCTGGTAGAATGTGAAGGCTACTCCGAACTTTCGAGCCTAGAAACATTTTACAGTAAAAAATTCATTCACTACATTCAGCCGCAACATTACTTACCTGACCGTCTTGAAAGGTTGGCACAAAATCTCCAAATCCTATCGTTGTGAGAGTAACGAACGAATAATAAACTGATCTCACATACGGCCAATCCTCAAAGTACGTAAACAGACACGCAGGCATGAAGATGAAAAACGCAATGCCTGGAACCAAATACATCGCTAACGTACCAATCATTCCAAATTTTTTGATTGCATCGTGCTGCGAATTTGTATGGCCCTTGTACCAGTTATATATACGAGTGACCTGATGATAGTCGGATGTTTCAAAACGATTTCCTATGGAACATTCGAAAGGTCGCTTACAGTTTTGCTGAAATATCGTCCTAAGTACGCTAAAACGAAACCATTCAACGGTAGACCGATGATTGCAAACAGTATGCAGAAAGCTTGCCCCGGTTGATCGTGTGGAGAGCTGTTACCGTAGCCTTTAGAAATTTTACATGAAAACATCGGAAAAAGTTTTCTGTTTTACTCAATTCATTCATGACTATAATCAACCTACCTACAGTAGAACACACTATGAATGAAAACCAAAACGAATGAAAAAATGTCCATTCAAAGTCAACCGGATACTCATCTAAAGTGTAATTCGTAACCGGGTGATCGCAATAATCCGATAAGGATTCGAGAATTTTGTTTTGGATTTTAATGTCGTCCGGCGACGCATATCGGACAAGTAGTTCTGAATAAGTAAAATTTCAAAAGTCAATAAAATCGATTACGAGAATGTGTCCATTGCTTTTCTACCATTAACAGCAATCCGTTGCTCCAGCTGATCAGCTCTATTCCGGAGCTCTGTCGTATGTTCGATGTAGTAAAATATGCTTGCTCCGAAAAATAGATACGAAATATAGACGCATAACAACGCCAGCCACTGCCTCGGAGACATGTTTTATATACGCAAATTGATTTTTATTTACTTAAATTTTATTAAGAAAATGCACGTGATAATGGAGATATGTGATGACGATCTTCAACAAATTATTTTTTACGTATCGGCAAATAATTTCACTAAATTTTGCTATTTTTTGGATAAATTAATCTAAATTCCCACAGGTTCGAGAAATCTCAAGAAACAATTTAGAGAACTGCCTTGCTTAAAACAGACCCGCTGATCTCATAGAACGAAAGTTTGCTACCCTTCTCACTTACTCTAATTTTTTATTAATTAAAATGACTTGAATGACTTGAAACAGCGGTAATAATTTATGGTAATCTATTTTGAAAAAACTACTTCTAAACTTTGTGTGCACGTTATTGAACTGAAAATGTTCAGTGAACGTTTAACAAAATCATCTTTGTGATATTTAAAGATACAATTATCGGCTCGCTAAATTCTCTCTGTAAAAATAAAATAAAATTTCGGTGCATTGTATGTATACCTAGACGACCTAGACTTAACAACTGTGTACAGCGAGTACTGATCGAGATCGAAGAGACAATATTAATAGTTGCAAGTGCTTCTTCCGAGTAAACGTTTATGTGATCGTGTACAGATCTTTTTATGAATCTTATTCGTACTACACGTTATGGATCATCGATAAATATCTTCCTCTTTGAAGGGGGAGGCGACTTGTGTGTTATAAGGTACAGAAAAAGTGTGGACAAGGAAGAGGGGTGTTTGAAAAAATGTAAGAAGCGAGAACAGGATTTATGAGTGGTCCTTTGTTATATACAAAAAAAAAGTCTTTCACAGTATCTGGAACCGGAAACTTCTCCTACTGTCGAAGGACTGAAGGACATTGTATTATTATGCTCCAGCAATACATTCTGAAGCGCGGTAATTACAAGTCACTTTAGCAATTTTGGTTTTTTTTCTCGAGTTTTCGGCCCTTCGCATGAAAATTTACATGTGTACCTGTTTGGGACGGTTGTTTTTAGGCAATTTCCCAATAGTTATTTGTGAACCTGTTTGGAGCGGTTGTTTGTAGGCAATTTCGCGAATTGTAGCTCGAAAGAAGTGAGTTGAATTTCTTTACTTTCGTCGCTTGTGATTCAAATAACTATTTACTTATTAAAATGATAGCTATACCAGCTATCTTCAAACATAAGATTTGATGTAAAGTATGCTTAGATCTCGAATCGTACAAAAACCCATACGAAACTATTTAAACACACAGAATCCAATAAACGGCTCCGCGTAATATTGATCTACACTTTTCAGTAGATAGCGCAATTAACACATTCATTGTTAAATGTCGTTAATTCAAGAAAAGGCATCAGGATCATTGATCACGGGCAGAAATTCGAGTTTCAAATTGCCATGGGAAAGGGAAAAGCGATGATGAGCTTTGTTTGTCTTTGATTTTGTCTTTTTGATTCTGTCTTTTTGTATTT
>JANTFA010112448.1:0-13851 GCA_026413405.1 Phytosciara flavipes | reverse complement strand
AAGTAAAACATTAGCTGAACCAGTTGATGAGATGGCAGGCTTCGAAGTTTTCTGCCAACTTTAAAACTTCCTCGAAAAGTAAATTTGTTGAATTTTCCGAGGCGCAACATTTGCCAGTGATCAGCCACAAACAAAATTTTATCGATGTCCCATTCATCAATCCGTTCAATACAGGCATCGTCGAACGCTGACCACAATTCGAAGAAATTTTTGGATTTGGGAGTTTCTACTTGCGGATGGTGAGCCAGAATTTGAAGTGATGCAATCAGTTGATCATCTGTGAAATCAAAACAACGTTCTGTGCACACATCCACAAATTTGTCGAACCTGTCGTCGGATATCGTCGTTCCATTTAGTTTGCAGTAGTTTACAATTGTTTTTAGACTCTCAACAATGCCGCCTGCCGTCAAGTCTTCCCAATTTTGATCGAAATCAATCTCCGTACACTGCACGACGACAATCTTTTTATTCTGTTCGCCTCGGAACACATTGCTTTTTGGATTAGCTTTTAAGACTGTGTGAGCAAATGCATTCTCGTTGACATTATATGTTAAGGGTGTAATTGCCTTGGTGCTGAATAACTGTCGATGGTTCAGTGTTTTCTGAATAACTGGCTGTCTGTACACTCTGATGGCAACATTGAAAAAGTTCCTTAATTGGAACATGGATGTAAGCTTACGGAATTAACTTGAACTGATAGTGACACTTTGTTTGAAAAACAAAATAAGAAAGACCTGCTTCTGACCGAGAACCGGCCTGTCGCGCGTAAATGACATTCCTTGTTTGTTTACTTTCGGTTGACATAAATATAATAAGCCGCGCATGCAAACAAAGCCGTGTTCTTTTCGTGTGAACAAGACGAGATGTAAAAAACAGCAACTTCCGAATAGACCGTCGCAACCCCTTTTCTTACGAAAACAATTCGCGAATTTCTAAATATTTCATCGGACTGGTGTGTTGGAAATGCATGTAAAATAGGCTGTGTACTATGACCACCATTACAAAAGATTTAAGACTGTTGCCGGCCGAAAATACCGGTCACATCCGGATATTTTATGCTGGCCCGTATACCGTTTGCAATTTGAATTCACACAGTAAGTGCGCTTCAGATTCAAAAAGAAACGCAAAGATATTTGTTTTGACGCACAGTTTGGTACAGTATGGTGGTAGCGTTAAATTGACAAAAATTCCGTTCAAAAGTCAAATATTTTTGGCGCACTTACGGCGTGAATTTATGTTCAGTCGATGTACACCGCTCAAAAGAACATTTTGGATGTGGATGAGGCCAAACTTTTTTGGATTCTGTACTGACCAAAGCTGGTCCCAAATCGTTTACGAATCGAACGACTTCTTCATATTTGTAAGGAACCGTTTTAGACAGGAATAATTTTCTAGCACAGCACATCCGTAGGTTACGGCCAATGATTCATGCGGGGATTCTGAAAATCTGTTAAAAGTGAGGACGCGATTTACGGATGGTACCTAAATCGTGCGAGAAAAATATTGATATTGTCCGGCAATTTCAATTCACACCGTAGGACCTACGGCGTAGGTATCTACACTTCAGATTAAAGAAAAACGGAAAAATGTTTATTTTAACGCACAGTTTTGTATGGTTGTAGCGCGTGCTAAGTAAATCGCGGTGGTAGCGTTAAATTGACAAAAAATTAGTTTAAAATTCAAATATTATTGTCGCACTTACGACGCGAATTCGTTACCGGTGGGTGGCTGACGTTGATATCAACCATTAGCTTCTCTAGCAATTTTCTTGTCCAACTTTTCAAATGTGGACAAGTCTACTGGGAGATACGCGAAACCGTAAACTACGCCTTCACTTCCCACCAACAATAGAAGCTGACCACCTAATTAACATAATTGCTATGGTTGTAATACTCGCGCTCATAATTTTAAGTTGAATTATTCTGAATTTCTTATTTTTCCCGGAATCCCCTACATAACAATGTTACAACCTTCGATAAACATGTGGACATTTCTCAAGTGATTTGTACAATGTGCCTAATGATGCCGTTCAAATATGGCATGCATAGTCGAACACATATAGGTCCCGTTAGACAGCGACATCATTTCAGCTGCGAGAAAAACACGCCACCAACATTTTCATGACTTGCCTATATTTTTCAGTCGAACAAACATTTTTTATTCAGAAAATTTAATTATTTCTCTCGTAGGGCCTCGTCTATTTTTAATTTTACATAACGTTTTCGTTCTCCCTTGTGTACTCTCTTCCAGTCGAACCACGGAATCTGTTGAAAAAAAATCAAATCTTTAGTACTGAGTTTGCGAACCGGTTTCGTTGTCTTTAACATTAGGGGAAAAAACCAGCCATTTTTTTATTTGCTAGAAAATTCAGGCGAAAAGTAAGGAGAGAGATTCAGGAGTTCGATGTAGTTGGGACAAAATGAAAGTTGGAATTTCCAGTTGATCAAAAGAAGTAACAGATCCGATTGAAATACTGCTCATGGTTGATTCGTTTGCCGTCTGTGACAGTGGTTACGGGCTGTCCATATATGGCGTCCACTGTTTTTCGACCCCCTTGCCATGTGTCCACTAATTTCCAATACTTTTGGGGTGTCCACTTCAGCAACACCCTCCCCCGATCATGGTGGACGTCATTTATGGACATCCAAAATACAATTTTCAAATTAAATTTAGTTCAGCCAAAATGGGAGTGAGACGTGAGACGATAAGGAGAACTGGTATGTTGAGAAGTGGGCAGCCTGGGTTTGAGACTGATGTGAATAGCGAGGGGTAACTAACCTAAGTGGCTACAAGCGGGTCTAAACCGTGTGGTTTCATGTCAGCCAAATAAATGAAGAAAATTTAAGCTGATTATGCGATTTAGTTCAACAAAGAAGTGCGTCATCCACAAAAACCCAATTTCTTGGTAGGGTCAGAGTCAGTGTGTGGCAACAAGGGCCACTCGAATAAAAGGGAATTCTATTCAACCGACAACGGCACCGAAACACTAAGATATCACCGAAAAAAATTTGTTGAACTCATGATCAGGACAGGATTGACGAGTAAAAGTAAAATATTGAAATCGTTTCAGGCTACTTTATCGATAGTCAAAAGGCAACCTACGGTTCGCAATATCTTAACGAAGAAAGACTCAAAGATTGGCCGTCTCTCGAATCAAAAGCATAATTTTGCTTACCAAAACGGGCCGAAGGCCTACAATTTTCGACTGTTCCATCTTCTGTCTAATGAAACCGTTCACCTTCTGCGTATATCTGATGTAATTGCTCCAACCACCGGCGATAATATTAACAATTTCCACGTTCGATGCATCGATTTCAAGGTCTTTCACTAACATCGACCGATCAATAACCTTTCCAGTTTGCTGTGGAGGAAGGTTGCGAGAAATGTCGATCCAATTGTTAGAGCTTTTGTCATATGCAATAATTATGTCTGCAAAGAGAAAAGTTTCAGTTGCAGTCGGTATGATGACCGTGATGACCTCGACCCTTACCCGGTTTTTTAAAGTGTGGTAGAGCGTGTAGGAAATAAGAATGTGTGCACAGTTCATCGGACGTTTCCTTCAGCTCAAGCAACATGTTATCGGCATAACTAGACTCAGATTCCTCACTACGTTCAGGTACGCAATCAGTCAACTTCTTTCCCAAAAATCGGCGATTTTTCTCTGTCAATTCGTTGCCCGTGTAAATTTCTTTCAAATTGGTTTTCGCATATGAATCCAAGCTGAACACTTCGACGTCGTAGCTGGTTTCTTTCCCATATGCCGATCTTAAAAACGGTGTGCTAAGAGCAAAGGATATCATTTCTTTGTCGTAGTATCCTTTCAGGGTCAAGTAGTGCAAACACCTTGTGAAGCATTTCGGATATAGCGCGATGTCATCCACTCGATTTTTCAGTTCGGCCAAAAATTCCTGACACAATCGACTTTCAATATTGCCCTCGGATTGGAAATCAAAGACGCCCATCACATAGCTGATCCGCTCGAAATCTTTCATACGAATCGATTTCACTTCGTCGGAAAAACGATGCAGAATTTGCTCGATACAATTTTGATGACAGACGTGAAGATGCGTTCCCAGGTGAGCTATGTGTAAACAGGTCAATAACGATAGTCGAGACAGTTGACCAGTAACGGCATTAAGCATATCCTGTACTAGCGCAGCATGATTATTTATACACGAATGGCGTAGAGCCTGGAATGAATTTCGTTATGGAATTTACGCATCTTCGATGTTGTGAGACTTGCCTTTAAAATGCAGGTGAGGGCTATGCTCTCTACAGTGCCAATTTCTCGTATCGTTCGCTTGTAAATCTTCTCTATCAATTCCGGTGATTTGAGTTTTGTTTGAGTCTTGAAAAATCCCATGCACACAACCGCTAGCTCATTCAAGCTGAAGTCGTCCAACGATCTCACCAAATTCATTTCAATTTCAAACATGTCGAGTTTTTCATTTTGCTTAATACTCAAGTAAAACATTAGCTGAACCAGTTGATGAGATGGCAGGCTTCGAAGTTTTCTGCCAACTTTAAAACTTCCTCGAAAAGTAAATTTGTTGAATTTTCCGAGGCGCAACATTTGCCAGTGATCAGCCACAAACAAAATTTTATCGATGTCCCATTCATCAATCCGTTCAATACAGGCATCGTCGAACGCTGACCACAATTCGAAGAAATTTTTGGATTTGGGAGTTTCTACTTGCGGATGGTGAGCCAGAATTTGAAGTGATGCAATCAGTTGATCATCTGTGAAATCAAAACAACGTTCTGTGCACACATCCACAAATTTGTCGAACCTGTCGTCGGATATCGTCGTTCCATTTAGTTTGCAGTAGTTTACAATTGTTTTTAGACTCTCAACAATGCCGCCTGCCGTCAAGTCTTCCCAATTTTGATCGAAATCAATCTCCGTACACTGCACGACGACAATCTTTTTATTCTGTTCGCCTCGGAACACATTGCTTTTTGGATTAGCTTTTAAGACTGTGTGAGCAAATGCATTCTCGTTGACATTATATGTTAAGGGTGTAATTGCCTTGGTGCTGAATAACTGTCGATGGTTCAGTGTTTTCTGAATAACTGGCTGTCTGTACACTCTGATGGCAACATTGAAAAAGTTCCTTAATTGGAACATGGATGTAAGCTTACGGAATTAACTTGAACTGATAGTGACACTTTGTTTGAAAAACAAAATAAGAAAGACCTGCTTCTGACCGAGAACCGGCCTGTCGCGCGTAAATGACATTCCTTGTTTGTTTACTTTCGGTTGACATAAATATAATAAGCCGCGCATGCAAACAAAGCCGTGTTCTTTTCGTGTGAACAAGACGAGATGTAAAAAACAGCAACTTCCGAATAGACCGTCGCAACCCCTTTTCTTACGAAAACAATTCGCGAATTTCTAAATATTTCATCGGACTGGTGTGTTGGAAATGCATGTAAAATAGGCTGTGTACTATGACCACCATTACAAAAGATTTAAGACTGTTGCCGGCCGAAAATACCGGTCACATCCGGATATTTTATGCTGGCCCGTATACCGTTTGCAATTTGAATTCACACAGTAAGTGCGCTTCAGATTCAAAAAGAAACGCAAAGATATTTGTTTTGACGCACAGTTTGGTACAGTATGGTGGTAGCGTTAAATTGACAAAAATTCCGTTCAAAAGTCAAATATTTTTGGCGCACTTACGGCGTGAATTTATGTTCAGTCGATGTACACCGCTCAAAAGAACATTTTGGATGTGGATGAGGCCAAACTTTTTTGGATTCTGTACTGACCAAAGCTGGTCCCAAATCGTTTACGAATCGAACGACTTCTTCATATTTGTAAGGAACCGTTTTAGACAGGAATAATTTTCTAGCACAGCACATCCGTAGGTTACGGCCAATGATTCATGCGGGGATTCTGAAAATCTGTTAAAAGTGAGGACGCGATTTACGGATGGTACCTAAATCGTGCGAGAAAAATATTGATATTGTCCGGCAATTTCAATTCACACCGTAGGACCTACGGCGTAGGTATCTACACTTCAGATTAAAGAAAAACGGAAAAATGTTTATTTTAACGCACAGTTTTGTATGGTTGTAGCGCGTGCTAAGTAAATCGCGGTGGTAGCGTTAAATTGACAAAAAATTAGTTTAAAATTCAAATATTATTGTCGCACTTACGACGCGAATTCGTTACCGGTGGGTGGCTGACGTTGATATCAACCATTAGCTTCTCTAGCAATTTTCTTGTCCAACTTTTCAAATGTGGACAAGTCTACTGGGAGATACGCGAAACCGTAAACTACGCCTTCACTTCCCACCAACAATAGAAGCTGACCACCTAATTAACATAATTGCTATGGTTGTAATACTCGCGCTCATAATTTTAAGTTGAATTATTCTGAATTTCTTATTTTTCCCGGAATCCCCTACATAACAATGTTACAACCTTCGATAAACATGTGGACATTTCTCAAGTGATTTGTACAATGTGCCTAATGATGCCGTTCAAATATGGCATGCATAGTCGAACACATATAGGTCCCGTTAGACAGCGACATCATTTCAGCTGCGAGAAAAACACGCCACCAACATTTTCATGACTTGCCTATATTTTTCAGTCGAACAAACATTTTTTATTCAGAAAATTTAATTATTTCTCTCGTAGGGCCTCGTCTATTTTTAATTTTACATAACGTTTTCGTTCTCCCTTGTGTACTCTCTTCCAGTCGAACCACGGAATCTGTTGAAAAAAAATCAAATCTTTAGTACTGAGTTTGCGAACCGGTTTCGTTGTCTTTAACATTAGGGGAAAAAACCAGCCATTTTTTTATTTGCTAGAAAATTCAGGCGAAAAGTAAGGAGAGAGATTCAGGAGTTCGATGTAGTTGGGACAAAATGAAAGTTGGAATTTCCAGTTGATCAAAAGAAGTAACAGATCCGATTGAAATACTGCTCATGGTTGATTCGTTTGCCGTCTGTGACAGTGGTTACGGGCTGTCCATATATGGCGTCCACTGTTTTTCGACCCCCTTGCCATGTGTCCACTAATTTCCAATACTTTTGGGGTGTCCACTTCAGCAACACCCTCCCCCGATCATGGTGGACGTCATTTATGGACATCCAAAATACAATTTTCAAATTAAATTTAGTTCAGCCAAAATGGGAGTGAGACGTGAGACGATAAGGAGAACTGGTATGTTGAGAAGTGGGCAGCCTGGGTTTGAGACTGATGTGAATAGCGAGGGGTAACTAACCTAAGTGGCTACAAGCGGGTCTAAACCGTGTGGTTTCATGTCAGCCAAATAAATGAAGAAAATTTAAGCTGATTATGCGATTTAGTTCAACAAAGAAGTGCGTCATCCACAAAAACCCAATTTCTTGGTAGGGTCAGAGTCAGTGTGTGGCAACAAGGGCCACTCGAATAAAAGGGAATTCTATTCAACCGACAACGGCACCGAAACACTAAGATATCACCGAAAAAAATTTGTTGAACTCATGATCAGGACAGGATTGACGAGTAAAAGTAAAATATTGAAATCGTTTCAGGCTACTTTATCGATAGTCAAAAGGCAACCTACGGTTCGCAATATCTTAACGAAGAAAGACTCAAAGATTGGCCGTCTCTCGAATCAAAAGCATAATTTTGCTTACCAAAACGGGCCGAAGGCCTACAATTTTCGACTGTTCCATCTTCTGTCTAATGAAACCGTTCACCTTCTGCGTATATCTGATGTAATTGCTCCAACCACCGGCGATAATATTAACAATTTCCACGTTCGATGCATCGATTTCAAGGTCTTTCACTAACATCGACCGATCAATAACCTTTCCAGTTTGCTGTGGAGGAAGGTTGCGAGAAATGTCGATCCAATTGTTAGAGCTTTTGTCATATGCAATAATTATGTCTGCAAAGAGAAAAGTTTCAGTTGCAGTCGGTATGATGACCGTGATGACCTCGACCCTTACCCGGTTTTTTAAAGTGTGGTAGAGCGTGTAGGAAATAAGAATGTGTGCACAGTTCATCGGACGTTTCCTTCAGCTCAAGCAACATGTTATCGGCATAACTAGACTCAGATTCCTCACTACGTTCAGGTACGCAATCAGTCAACTTCTTTCCCAAAAATCGGCGATTTTTCTCTGTCAATTCGTTGCCCGTGTAAATTTCTTTCAAATTGGTTTTCGCATATGAATCCAAGCTGAACACTTCGACGTCGTAGCTGGTTTCTTTCCCATATGCCGATCTTAAAAACGGTGTGCTAAGAGCAAAGGATATCATTTCTTTGTCGTAGTATCCTTTCAGGGTCAAGTAGTGCAAACACCTTGTGAAGCATTTCGGATATAGCGCGATGTCATCCACTCGATTTTTCAGTTCGGCCAAAAATTCCTGACACAATCGACTTTCAATATTGCCCTCGGATTGGAAATCAAAGACGCCCATCACATAGCTGATCCGCTCGAAATCTTTCATACGAATCGATTTCACTTCGTCGGAAAAACGATGCAGAATTTGCTCGATACAATTTTGATGACAGACGTGAAGATGCGTTCCCAGGTGAGCTATGTGTAAACAGGTCAATAACGATAGTCGAGACAGTTGACCAGTAACGGCATTAAGCATATCCTGTACTAGCGCAGCATGATTATTTATACACGAATGGCGTAGAGCCTGGAATGAATTTCGTTATGGAATTTACGCATCTTCGATGTTGTGAGACTTGCCTTTAAAATGCAGGTGAGGGCTATGCTCTCTACAGTGCCAATTTCTCGTATCGTTCGCTTGTAAATCTTCTCTATCAATTCCGGTGATTTGAGTTTTGTTTGAGTCTTGAAAAATCCCATGCACACAACCGCTAGCTCATTCAAGCTGAAGTCGTCCAACGATCTCACCAAATTCATTTCAATTTCAAACATGTCCAGTATTCCAATTCGCTTATTGCTTAAGTAAAACGTCAGTTGAACCAGTTGATGAGATGGCAGGCTCCGAAGTTTTCTGCCAACTTTCAAACTTCCTCGAAATGTAAATTGGTTGAATCTTCCGAGACGCAACATTTGCCAGTGATCACACACATACAAAATTTTGTTATTGTCCCATGCGTTAATCCGTTGAACGCATGCACCGTCAAATGCATTCCACAGTTCGAAGAAGTTTTTGGATTTGGGAGATTCTGTTTGCGGATAGCGAGCCAGAATTTGAAGTGATGCAATCAATTGATCGTCTGTGAAGTTAACGGAACGTTGAGTGCACACATCCACAAATTTGTCGAACCTGTCGTCGGATATCGTCGTTCCATTTAGTTTGCAGTAGTTTACAATTGATTTTAGACTCTTAACAATGCCGCCTGCCGTCAAGTTTTCCCAATTTTGATCGAAATCAATCTCCGCAGACTGCACGACGACATTCTTTTCAATCTGTTCGCCTCGCAACACATTACATTTTGGATTAGCTTCTAAGACAGTGTGAGCAAATGCATTCTCGTAGCCAGTTAAATTGGTTGCGACTGTGATTGTCTTGGTGCTGAATAATTGACGATGGTTCACTGTTTTCTGAATAACGGGCTGTCTGTACACTCTGATGGCAACATTGAAAAAGTTCCTTAATTGGAACATGGATGTGAGTCTACGGAATTAACTTGAACTGATAGTGACACTTTGTTTGAAAAAGAAAATATGAAAGACCTGCTTCTGACCGAGAACCGGCCTGTCGCGCGTAAATTTACACTTTCTTAGATAAATCAAATCAAAGAGTCCAATCCTCCCGCGGTTAAAATTTTGTAATCTACTCGTGTGAGTGTTGTTTTGACATTTCGTTTGTATTGTTTATCTTTGGTTGACACGCGGTTGACACTTACGAGCTGAGCCGTGTATACAAGAAGCCATTCAGCGATGGAACACTTTTTTTGTGGGGATTGTAAGGATGTGTGCGTGTATCTTGTGTACTAATGTCACAAATTTGCAACTTGTCAACCGATTTGTTGAATCAGTCTATTTGCTACCTTAAAGTCGAATACATTTCAAGTCCAAGAAAATGATATCTGGCCGGGCATTGCATTATGTTTTTAAGATTGGTGATCGCTTAAAAAACGCTACATTCTTCAGAGATATTTTGGGCATGCAGGTGGGTGTTTCTCCTATACAAAAAAATTGAACTTTCATCGGTTTTGTTGAGATAAACGTTGTGTGCAACTTGTGATAGAAATGATTTTTAGGCACACAATATGCGTCTTGTCAACATCGGCCTCCGGCCTTGAGTGACAATTATTGAAACTTCTAGTGTCTAGAGAAGCATGTATCACTCGGTTGCATAAACTACTGTTATGCAGTCGCAGTCGTTACATTCTCTAATAACAATAGACAATAAAAATTCAACCGAAGAAATTGTTTCATAACATACCTGAACATGAAATTACCGCGAGGCTAATTGCCTTCAATGCTATCGCAATATTGGAATAATACAAATTGTCAATTCATGATTGGTTACGCTTTATCTTGAGCTCGTTTACAGAAAAAACCAACTTTCCTGTTCTCACTCCGTATCAGAATGTAAACAAGAGCCTCCGTTTTTTGCTGTTTGTCTTTGAAAACTCAATTCTTTAAAGCTCGACCAATGATAAAATGTTGTTGCTGCAATTGTATTGGTCTTTTTCAAAATATTCAGAGGGCGTGACTTTCTATGCACGACTTGTACTTCTTAGTCATGCCATTTTTTTCCGTCAGTCGTCGCACCCTTTGTTGCAAATCACCAATGGCGAACGACTGAGTTTATTTGCAATTTGCACTAAGACCATCGGCCGTAAAACGCATAAGAAACTTGACTCTGCAGAAAAATAGAAATTCTTTTTGGAAAAATTTGGGTTTTTATAAATGCGGTAGTAATGTGCCTGGATGCTATAGTCGCTTCGTCAGATAGTGCAGTGCCTCTATCAATTTGAACTCGCGTTCTTACTTACATCTCGTTGTATACAAGATGAACGATTTCTGACTTATTTTACGAATCAATCAGAAACTCTGTCTGCATCAACGCGGGTTTCAGATTATAATCAGCTATGATGCATCGTCCAACTATGTATCACCGAGTAATGTCATCTCATAAGAGTGATGTCGGACATTTTATCGAAATGACTTGTTTCGTATTTCCTTAACGGTAGAACAAAATTTCTTTTGAATACCATGGCCGTGCAAACGGAGTTGGACAAACTGTCTCCAAATATCAAAACTATGAATTGGAAATGGTCACTGATACCGGTCATTTTTACTAAAGTTGTAAAAAGTACCTGGATTTTGTATAGTTCTAAATGTACTAAAAAGCATGACTTTGGCCGATTAAGTTATCGGCTGAGCCTGAAACTGTACAGTTTTAGAATTGTGCTATTTTTTACTAGTAGGAGAGGCTTTAGAATAAAATCAAGAAGCACTATCGCTCACAAACTAAGGTGCCTAAGCCTCTTTTACTTCACACCGATTCTCTAGGGCATCATGACTCTTGTGCCTTTTGAACGAATCGACAATCTAGTGCAACCCTAGGAACATATTTGATATTCTCTTGATGTGTGATTCCCAATGACTCAAAACCTTCGAGAATCAAAAAATGGAATCAATGGCAATAGCAATAGCATCCAACTCAATGCTATTTTCCACAACCCCATAAAAGCTTGGCTCTGAAAATCTGATGTTAGTATACAGACTGACATATAACCTGCCACAGACGGCAAGCATATCCACAGTATTTTTGTCGGGTCTAGTACTTTCTTTGATCAAGAAATTTTCGAAATATTGATTCCAAATCTTTTACTTCTATTGTTTGAGTACGGAATCCGTACTACGGATTTTGCTGTATAATGATCGAATGAGCCAGAATGTTTATTTGTTTTAGTTCTTATATAAGACAAATTAAAAAAAAGTTTTTATTTCATTGCAGGTGCTTCGCCATGAGGAATTTCAGGAAGGATGTGATGCTCAGTGTAATGGGTACGTATTATAAATGCTTAACAACAATCCAAATTTAATTTAAAAAAAATCATTCTAACAAAGGCCGTACAACAATCGATGGAGCAAAACAATGATCGGCTACGGACCGGAAGACGATCATTTCGTAATTGAGCTGACCTACAATTACGGCGTGAAAAGTTACGTTCTTGGTAAGATTACATTTTCTCTTTTGAATTTATAAAAATCCCTTCCTTCCAAATGCAAAATATCTTTTCTGCAGGAAATGACTTTGGTGGCATTACCATTCGATCGAAACAAGTCATTGAACGGGCCAAGGCCAATAACTATCCAATCACATCCGATAACGTACTTGAGTCGCCCGATGGCTATAAATTCTTCATTTTACCGGAAGATCAGCCAACAGCATCGGATCCAGTTGCAAGTGTAGCTTTGAACACTACGAATTTGGACAAATCCCTTGACTATTGGAGCAATGTGTTGAATATGAATGTGATTAGAAAGTCGGACACATCGGCTGTGCTGTCATACAAAGAAAATTCGGTGCAATTGAAACTTCAGAAAATCGGTAATATTATGGGAGCAAATATGTTGCATTGCTCTGTTAACACAGTAAATCTTCTCCTCAGATGTACCAATCAATCGGGAAAAGGCTTATGGTCGAATCGCCTTTGCTGTTCCGTTAAACGTGCAGCCGCAAATCGATGAGGTCATTAAGAAGACAAACAATACGATCTTGACACCGTTGATAACGTTGGATACACCTGGCAAAGCAACTGTTCGCGTAATTATACTCGCTGATCCCGATGGCCATGAAATATGTTTTGTGGATGAGGAAGGATTCACCCAATTGTCGAAAGTCGAAGTTGATGGCAATGGGCGGCTTGATAAATACATTGAAAAGGATCCATTCCAATAGGTCGAGTGGTCACGGCATTTTGGGGGCGCATTAGTATGTGATATTTTGGATTGAACGTTGTTTTTGGAATTCTTTTGTTTTCGTTTGGTGGTGTAAATTATGGAAATTATTCTCTTGTTGCAGACAATAAAAATATTTTTGTATGAAACACTTGCTGTGTGTGTTGAGTTTGTTCTTTAATGTTTCAATACAATACGTATGGCTGTACGCCTGCATTCGAGAATCCGAGACAACTACCTATAAGTACCTTGTTCAGTGGATAATGTTGACTGTTGGCCGCCGCCAGGCAACCTTTTCTCCGGTATATAGTCTTGCACCAGCTATAACGGCAGCTTTTTCAACCTAACCGCAGAAATTTATTCCTTGTCGATAAAAGATTTGTTGAGCACTCAAAGAAACAATTAGTTTGGGGCAAGCCGCATTTCCAGTGAAAGGCATTCTCTGGCTATGGATCCTGTTGTCTGCAAGCATGGCATAGGTTTTCTATAGACTTCTAGCCCTCACAAGCTTCACCACGGATCGGGAAACTTCACACATAAGAAGTACCATTTCTATCATTAGGTCCATAAACTCAACTTCTCTTACTTCAATTGTTGAAACATACACGTTTTTGCAATTCCGAGCCATAGTCATCACCTTCCCTTCCCATGCATCCATGCAATGTCGTATGAAAGGCTTTTTTTGACTAGTGCGTTTTTGGTTTTTTTCGCACTAGTGCGTTTTCACCTTTTTTCGCCCGCTATAAAGACTATCAAGTTGAAGAAAAACCAATGTTCATAAATAAAAACGTTGCACAGATCGGGACTTGAACCTACATAACCAAAATTTTCTGAAACCAACCAACAACCATAGCCACTCGGCTACACAGTCATATATTAATGCCGAACTAATTGGTGAAGCGTATATACTAAGCATTGACTACTTGATTTTAAGTGCTTCTGCAGTTTTTGAAGTCATTTACATAGCAGAAGCACTTAAAGCATTGTACTTACAAGGTTCCA
>JANTFA010112226.1:0-13855 GCA_026413405.1 Phytosciara flavipes | reverse complement strand
CAGTCAATGTTGTTGTAAGCGCTTATTGAGATACAGGTCAAAACGTTTTGTATCGTCTACCATGAAACATGGTCCGGATAGGCAAGGAAAAGGAAATGCACATTTTTTCTGCTCCAACGTTTAACGATCGTTAAGTTTTCTGAGAAAATTTTCATGCTATTCTTTCACAGCTTCAAATGAACGAATCTAAGAGTAACAAAATCTACTACTTCATTTGTTCGACGTGGTTCCACAGGTAGACTTTATCCTAAGCACATAAAATAGAGTATGTCCGTAATATTTTGTATGATTGGGCCAATGTGCCATACCCTGCCGAATCATCAAGTCTGTTCCTAACGAAAGTATGTAAGTGTCGTTGGCTGGTTGACAACCAGTGGTTGTACATGATATCCTCATTACTCATTATTGTTGATACTTCAACACATAACCGTTTGAATCTGGAAACTAAAAACGGAAAATTACCACATCGAACTGAATAATACCAAAAACACAAAGTACAGGAAGACGCTACAACGTATTTATCCCATAAAAATAGAAATCCCGGCCATTGTTTTCAAAACAAATCCAATGTTGTGCAAATTCCGCATGATGTAACTTGTTAACGTTATTGGCTACACCCGCTACAAAGACAGCGCAGAGAAACAAATGGAAGATTATTGAAGCACGAACTTACGATGTGTTTGGCACGTTTTACTTGTAATAATTTCGTTCTATATTTTTTTCGGTTGAATCTTTGGACTTCAATCACTTTGTTGGTGTACTTTCGGTACGTGCAACGTGCGTTTTATGAAATGGGTTATCTCGCATTTTTTGGTATTAAAATGATGTTGAAACGGTGTGTTTTGTCTAGTCGAAGGATAGATTATTTTTAGGTGAATTTATCAGTTTGACTGAGTTGGTTTGTTAATTTACGAGTGGAAGATTACCTGGTATTTGTTTTTCGAATGGTAATTTTAGTTTCGGCTTTAGAGTCTTAAGTTTAGACTCATAAGGTAGTTTGGGTAGTGTAGAGTAAAGCTCAGAGCACATTGACTATGGTGAACCGCGTTTAATTTCAGCTTGACTTGACATGAACCGGCGTCCTAATGTCCTACAGTTTTCTCCTCTGCTTCTGAAAGCAAGGGATGTATTCCTATTCGTCAACACAACAACCTGAAAGCTGTGCTTTTGCTCGGTAAATGCGAAAACGAACCACATAAAATGCATTTACCGAGCTATGTAAATCGGATCTTTCTGATCTACGTCCACCGTAGGGAGGTTTTGGAAACGCTATGTCAAAGGTATTGCAAAATGGTGGGGGATCTAAAAACCTCGTAAAACAGTGGACAACCCCTTAACCTAAGACTACTCGAAGTATTATTACGACACTAGATGTATCAGCTGCATACAACATTTTTCTCAGAAAGGGCAACGTCATTCTGCTGAGAAAACTTGTGTATAGCAGAGAGTGTATGACCGATTCCAGCCTACGTTGCTTCAGATGTATTCAGGCAAATAATGAAAAATTCTCTGAAGTAACGTGGAGAGTGGTCATGGAATCTTTTACACATTAGAACAGTTGAATCAGAAGATTTTGCATCCACAACTTAGATCAAAGCAACAAATTCGACAATTTCACTGGTGTGATTCTTTGCTTACATTATGTGAATGGTTGAACAAACCAAAAATAGTCTGTGAAAGATAACGATTGGACTATATCCTTACCATCGAATCAAAGTTCAGTCATTTCAGTAAAAGAGACGAAGATTAAATCTTAACCTATAACCGAATACTCGGATACTTAGATTATGAATGTAAGTTCTGAATTGGTAAACATATGGGGCCCCGATACTGATATAACTTCAAATACTGATGGTATCGACCAGATTTTTAATCATATGCATGAGTATGATGCGCCCATTTCAATTGGAACATTAGGGGTAATCCGTGATCTTCAGCAAAGAGTGCGTTGCGGGAAAAAATTGAGATTAACTAGGATACCGCATAGAAAGTCACGCCCTCTTGATACCTTACGAACTTTAATAACCATAACGATTCACCCCTATTATTTGGAATGGTGATTATGTGTGTTCGACTTCACCCGTGTACTTCTTGTACAAAATGCGTCGTCTATATTTTTCGATCCAGTAAAACCATGTTTTGTATGCACTCTCATGTCAATTTATTTGAATTATTATCGTTGACATTCATCAAAAACTGCCTCTAAATAGAAATTGTATTTAAGAATAAAACTAAAAATGAAAAAGTAAATATAACAAACTGTAAGAGTGTCACTATTAGATAGATTAGAGGCCACATAAAATTATGTTTTTGGTGTTGGTATTTTTTTCTTCTTTCTCCTCTTAGACATCGAAATCATGCTGCTGGCATGAGCTCTTCACGTGATCACTCCGTATGAGTATACTCTAATGCTGCAACGATGCACGTGGGCTTTCATCTATTTTTTTGTAGACAGTTTTTTGAGATGGATTCGTGTTCGGTAGAATGCGTTAATATGTATGTATAACTCGACTTTGTGCTGCTGTTGGAACTGGAATAAAAATAGGAAATCAAATGTATATAACCACACATGAAAGCAGAGTTTTAAGGTTCAATGTGGTGTTCACGGAAAAAAACCCGACACTGAAAATATGAAATAAAAAACGCAAACAAGAATTCAACTGACATTCTAATTGCATTTCTCTTGCTTGTTATACTATTTCAAGGTATTGTGTGTTTTCTCATTAGATTATAATGTTTGAACTGGGTCTGGGTGGAACTGGCTAGTTGATTATGTGTCTTGTTAATCGTGAAATTAAGATTTAATGAATGACCGGCTTGACACAGTATCATGTTGAATCTGTTCCTTCTTTTGTTGAATATGATAATAATAAACCAAGGGCCGGACTGGTTCGAAAAAGTCGTTTGGGCAAAATTGTTGAAAAGTCCTTCATTGCCTTTCATTCATACAGTGTCAGAATCATAAGAAGCCACCAATACAATCCAAAGGACGTTTTACGTATGTATTGTAAGGGTTCATCCATAGAACTCGTTCCCTTTGAAGAGTGAAGGGAGGTATGATGAAAGTGTGATTCACGTGTTATAAAGTATAGTAAAAGTGCGTACAAGGGGGAAGGTTGAGGGTCTGAAAATCTGTGAAAATTGAGGTTGGAATTTATGGATGGTCCCGCGTAAATCTTATGTGTGGAATGAATAGCGTCGATTGGATTGTAATCATTGAAAAATGGGACATCTTATAACTCTGTCACCATAAATGAAGAAATGAGTGAAAAGTGAAGCGAACATAGCTTCAGAAATTTTGTATGGTAAGGTCAGACTACATCTATATTATGCCATATTGGCTAGGTTGCATTAATGCCAAAATGATAATTTACTAACTCCTTACACCCGAGTCGTACCAATTGCATAGCGACAGAGTACCGGCATTCGATTAATAAATGATTCACAATTCACATGCCTGGCATTAAAATTCCAGTGCATTTCACCTTTTCACCCTCTCTTCATTTTTCTGACATTGATTTTATTATTGCAAAATTTGTTGATAAGCTGCGCAAAGCAGAAATGTTTCAAATACGAACAATGCACTGACTATCAAGCAGCGAACCAGAGGACCACAATCGTTGGCTAGTCGTTTTTATTTTGTGATTACAATTGTATGAACAAGAATAGAAAACTTTGATTATTTTAGCCTGCTATTTGACTTAACAGATTCACAGCTTCGCTGCTTGTCAGTGCATTGCAGCTGTCGATTCTACTACTTTGTATGATCAAAGTGTTTTTAAATCTTTGATTTCATATGTCTTAAACATGAAATGTGCTACATGTCAAATGCCGTTATCGATTAACACATGACACAGTGTTGTCTGTGTAATATTCTAATCTGCATGTTATCTAAGTTTGCACCGTCGGCGTTTACTTTTGTTTACTCTTCTCGATTCATGTTTAGATTACTTTCAGTCAACTCGTTAACATTTTGCGGAAATGTAAATGTGGAAAATTGTTTTAGTTCATGATGCACTCGTGATCATTTAATAATTTGTTGAACCCGAATGTCCTGACTACAATCTTGCGAGATAACGATAGTTTTTGCTATGGAATGACTTTCATGAAATTAATAAATTTGATGAAGTGACAACGTGAATACGCTGAACTCCGATTTTATAGAGTTAGTCTGTTTGATTGGGATTATTTATAGCCCTGATTACAGCCATGAGTTAGGTCATAGCCACGAGTGATACAGAAATTGTTTGAAATGTGGTATTTTGCATGCACACGTAACTTGTATTTGTAGTCATGGATGCGAAACTTATTTTCCAGAAATGATAAGTTCCGCTTCTGAGTGATGTTCAATTCTGAGTCTAGTTGAATTTTGAGTCTTAATGAATTCTCAGTCCTGTTGAATTCTGATTTCTCTGAGTCTTGTTGAAGTCTGAGTCAGGTTGAATTCTGAGTACTGTTAAATTCTGAGTCGAATTGAATTCTGAGCCAAATTGAATTTTGAGTCCTGTTGTATTCTGAGACCTATTGAATTCAGAGTTCCAATAAATTTTGAGTTCGATCAAATTTTCTACTGACTTTAGAAGTGCTACGAAAACAATCGATACATCTGAACTAAAGATGATTTGTGATTTTGAATCAAGAAGATAAAGATGTAAATTGATCAGCTGTCGAGTGCAAATCTGCTTTCCTCAACACAATAGAATAACACACCCATCTTGGCATATTTTTAGCATTATCACATGAATACCAGCCTCTCAACAATAACATTTTATTACCAGTTCCTATCTCTCAGCACCCAAATATACTGAAAAACAGGTACCAGATACTTCTAGTTTTCAATTTGATAAGACGAGCGCACACTTAACCTTTCGCTGAAAATAAAATTTTCAAATTGAAAACACACTCCATTGTGGACAGAACAGCATTGAATAACGTGGGGTTATTAGCGATTCTTATCAGTCGCATTCGAGCGCCGTACAGAAAACATGCTAAAAACATTACTAATTTTTGAACAGACAGCGATAAATGATTTTTGAAGAAAAACAGCGAACACAATCACCATGCCAGGTTATCATGCAAAATTACCGAACTGTGATAGGCATTAAATCATAAATTCTCAATATTTTCTTAAGACTCTCTGATACTAACAGCATTTTTTTCGGGGGGTTTTAAGTATTACGGTCAGTCTTGAAATTCTGGATAAAGTATTTTTAATCGCTAACCTACACGACCTTGATATATTGAATCTGTAATATCAAATCGGAGATGTGGAAAACGCTTGGGTACATGTACACCGATCTACTCAAGATTCAAGCAATAACACACTGTTGAATAGTGCTTTGTATAGTAAAGGTTTCAAAAAGTAACACATGCTTACGGAGACATTAAAGAGATGTTTCATGCATCACGTTAAGATCTATCTTGCATTTTTTATCAGACGAGACGAAAGAAACGACTGCACGAGTATTCAGACAGTAAAAAGAAAAGCGATGACCGTTTATCTTGTAAAGCTTTATCTTACCACACATTACTGTTCAGTGAGAACATTTTTTATATGTTCACTGAATGTAGAATTGAATTTTTAATTCATAAATTCTGATGTTACTTGCGAGTAGATATTATTTCATCTTTTTATGGACTCGAAGCGATTATTTTTTGTGGCCATGTTTTCATGTCACATGGGGGTTTTTGCTTTTTTTTGCTGCTGATAATCAAATTTTTCGTAAGCAGAATCACATTGATTTGATGAGATCATGATTCATTTAGAAATGAAGGCGACCCCGCTGAAACATATTAGAACAAGAATTTTAGAAGTCCATAGAAAGGCCATTCTCAAGTTGCGCACATTAAAAATTACGAATTTCAGACCCCCTTTACCATTTCAAAATGAATAAAATGTACCGTGCGTACTTTATGAACGATCAGTAGTAGAAATTCGAAAGAAAGAGGTTGATGAAAGTAAACATGGAGTCTACTCCGAGGACCATTCTCAATCTGACAATGCATTTTGGAACGGCAAGCAAACAAGTGATGATGTTACAAAATGAAACGTGTTTTACTTCATTTGTTTGAACTGAACAAAAGTTTACGATCTCAGACCACATGAGCCAACGCTCATGACATGTCGATAACAAGATAACGAAATTATGGTCAACCATAAAAAAAGGTTCAATAAACTATGAAATTCATGGAAAAAATTTATGGTTTCTTAATTCCCGAAAGTTGGAACACCTAGACCAGCTCTCAATTGCTTCAAATATTTCTCAATTTATTTCTTCAATAACATCCAATACCAACAAATGGGAACATTTTTTTAACGATTATCAAGTGCATCACATAATATACCGTCGAAGTTGATTAGATTCTTGCCGAGGTAAATCTGTTGACAATGTTTGATTCAAGTAGATGTATGGTTATGGTAATGTGAAAACCGTAGAAGTTGATTTTGTATTAGGTGAACTGAAACATTGGTGGGCTGAAGTAGTCATCTTTTTCTTTCATGATGGTCACTGATCTCTTACGAGTCGATACATTAGCACAAGCTGAGATCATAAGAGATAAACTCCACCACTCTTTTGGATCAACACTTACAAAAAAACTAGCAATGATTCAGTCGATGATAAGCTATGACGTTTAAATTGAAATCTCGAGATAGAATTAGCTTCGGAGTAGCGGTGGTAGATGGCACGCACCATCATTTCAGTATAATTCATCACCTCTAACATATCAAGTTGAATGACTTCACTGACGATTGGAAAGATATTCCGAAATGTTGGCTTTTCAAATATGTTCTGCAACTCTTCCAGGTGAGTTCTATGTGAGCGTCATTACGATGACAACCGGAGAACCGTAGCCAGCGCCCCTTCCAAGATTTTTAAAAAGTAAAATTTCTTTCGATTTCTCAGTGCTTTTTTCAATTTTGGGCGGTGCGCCCACTTGAAACGTTTTAATAGGAATTGCGCCCCCCCCCCAAAGATGTTGATCTGGCTACATCTGCTCTGTGATAAACTAATGCTGTTGGAATTTATATGTTTCGACTCGTAAGAGTCACCGAAAGAGAAAGGTGGCCACCACTGATGGTTTGAGTTGAACGGTAAAGAAATAAAACCCATTTTAGATAAGCTGAAGACACACAAACAATTTTGCTTTGATATAATCGACAATTATGCGTGATTGCCGATCACAGCAACGGAAAATTACTCGAGTGCAACTAACACGTTTAATCTTTTCACGAATTTACCGAAAAGCAGTTCTGTACTTTATCACCAAATTTGATGGTACATAGCCCCCTAAACCTCAATAATTATGTTCAACCCAACCTATGCTAATCTCGGTTTGCGAATATACCTTTTGCACAGTGACAAAAATGGGTTGTTTGTACTGTATTAGATATCCAATATGACCCAAAGCTATTAAGAAGTAATTGAACAGAAAATTTAGAAAATATTCCATTGCTTCATCTTTGTCTTATGTATGAAACAGATTGCAGTAAAGAGAAAGAGAGGTAGAAGTAAGACTGGGATTCGGAATTTTCCTAGGGAATTGTCATTGTATTTGTATTGTCTTACTGCGGGTCTAACGACATACTGTGTCGACTTTTCATGTATTTTTCCATTCACAATAGACCCAGTATACATACTCCCATACAATAAGGGTAAACCATTATGGTTCGTAAAGTTCGTAAGTAGAGCAATTTCGTGAACTTTTGACATTTCCATACATTTTATGTCAAAAGTCTACGAAATCACCATACTCACTAACTTTACGAACCATAATGGTTTACCCCCAATATGTCATTAGTATAATGGAACTACCATTCTGATGGAACAGAACGAATGGAAAAGTCATAAAAAAGGCCAAAGCTCCTCTACAATCAAACATTGAACAAAATCCTCTGAAAAGTGATTTCTCTCGTGTATATAGACTGGTAGAATGTTATTATAAAACATCAAGATAATTTACAGTATTCTTCAGTCGAATTTTGTCGGTCGATTGTTAACAGTCTTAGAGAGCGAACAATTTTTTTTCTTCTTCTTTCGGTTCAACTGTTTTGATCGGTGTTTCGTTCAACGCATCAGGCTTAATTGAATTGAGAATTTATTCAAAAGTATTTTGTTGTGGAAAAATTGCATTTTGTCTTACAAGTACATTGAGTTGAACAATTTTTAAATTCTGTGATTTAAAATCCATTTGTGATATGCAACTGACGCCAATAAAAAGGAATCCAAAGGATGAGGCTGGTCACAGTTGGGATAAATTGAAATTTGAAATAATTGCATTGACTATAATTTAGAAAACATTGGAAAGACCAATCGAAGGAGAGGGACGAAGCAACGAATTTATTTTCTCTAAATTTTATTGTTTTTGTGTTAAACAGTTCAATTCGTTTTTATTAATTAAATGATCGTATCGATTTAAAACAACCACTGCAAAAACTACTACTTGTGATCGTTATAATCCCTGTGAATAAAATTAGTTCGTAAGAAATCTGTGTTGGACAGAAGGATAAAAGGACAATTTGCGCATTTGGCAAATAGTTTTATTTTTGTTCAAAATGTCTTCACTGGAAGTTACACCGAATTTGTCGTCATCGAAGCGTGTAAACATATTAGCTCGCAGTAGCTCGTTCCAGAAATTTAAGTGCTCCGCAACGTACCAGTTCCATTTGGCAGGTTAGTTCCATTTAATTAAACTTTTTATAACAATAGCAAACAGTCAATAGTCTGATCGTATGCATTTTTAAAAAAACGTAATAATTTTGGTGTAGTTCGATCCCTAAACCATACACTGGTTGGCTGAAAATGGTTCCATTTTCCTTGCTTCGAAAGTGTAAGGGTCGGCCTACATTTAGTCGTTATAGTATCACATTACACACTGAACACACATCAATGAATGGTTTGGAAAACTCCATTCATTTGATTAGTAATTTCGTTTCGGTTTTAAGTGACACTCTACCAAAATACTGAGAATATGAAATGATGAGTAGTAGCTACAGTTAACACAGAAACAGTTTCTGAGAAACTAATTTCCATTCCGAAAAAGTCGTAAAATGGATTTAATGGGAACAGCTGTGCATTCCGAACCTTGGACTCGGTATGGTTTTTCTTTGAAATTGTAGGAAGAAACCATTGATTAAAGAAATGAATATTTCAATACAACGTGAGAAAGGTACCTGCTAGAGGTATAAAAGAAAAATGGTTGAAATTCTACCAGATTCATGTAACAAAGAAAGATTACGAAACATTTTATTCTAATTAGAATAGAACCAACTTTTGTTATTCTTTCTTCTGAATGAACGCACTCCATTGTTGTAGACAATTTCTTATTTGAATCAACCAAGACAATCAGCTGTATCGACTAATGGCCTATTGTCATTAGACATTAGATGATCGAAACAGATGGAGCATCATTGTGATAGTAAAGTTTATGCAACTCAGCATCATAATTTCCGAGAACTGTGAACTTATTAGATGTCTCTGTGCAATAAAATGTTTGAAGAATCGTCGCTGCAAAGTGATGTTGATGTATTGGGCACATGATGTAAATTGTAGCACTCGGCCTGCGGCATCGTACCACAGTTATACATCTAGTGCCTAAAAGTAACTTTGCCTTTGATGTCAAAAATAATTAAATCCAATTGTCTCGGAAAACGCGATGCGGAAAATGTCTGAAAGTAGATTCGTTGGGAAAACGTTGTGATACCTCCATCAGAAATTCAAGGTATGAAATAGGACCTAGGAAAGAAGTCTTTGCCATTTTGGCTCTTAGTACAGGGAATCAATAAATCCTAACTAATTTCAATATAGAAAACGGTCACGTGTGCAAGACAAGAACGTAGTTTTTGTAGTTTTAGTTAAGGTTGCTCTAAGAAGAGTCTTACAGACTCGCAGCTTTTTCAAGATCTAGTTTCGCTTATCACAAGTAGGGTCATGGGATACGCCTTATGGTGACGGGGTAAGAAAACTGTAAAGATCGTTTTGTGGAAAAAACCGAAGGAACCGATAAGTTCGTCCTTCACAGCAGATTAACCTTTCCCATTAACAGGACCACCTGATAGGAACTCATAGTTGCTACGGCCAAGTGTGAATGCTTTCTTTTGGGTGTTTTCGTCTGTGGACGGAAGGAATTTGTTGTTCTCCATTGCAATTCAATTAGAAACTTTCTTCGAAAATTGCTCTGCAAATCTTTATTCTCTTTTGAGTATTCACAATCACACATCTAATGCATGCCTAAGGTATAAGGTACTGATTTTAAATTGAAATATTTTCGCCCATATTTCTCGGAACGTTTGATTTAAGTCACTTGGTTTCAATGGTTTCTGCGTCTTCACCTTCATCGTAAGCTTTCGAACGCTTCGACGGTGACCCATTCAACTGAGAATCGCCTTTCGGTGTCGTCTCTTCAATCTTCAGTGTTTCCAACACTTCCATTGCGGCCATTCGCTTTGCTTGTTTCTTATTCGGACCGGTGCCCACCTTTTCAATATCATTCACCGTGCATTTAATGGAAAATTTCTTCACATTCGCGGAATCCGTTGTCGATTCGATCGTTTCAAACGAAGCTGGCGGTAGTCTGCTTTTCGTACAGTACTCTAACAACCGTCCAACATAATTGATCTCCGGCACAGATTCGGTGGTTGTCGCTTTGCGTTTCTTTTCGTTTGTCGTTGAACTGCTGACGTCTGATTCGTCTACCGAATTCGGTGTCACATTGAGAAATACCAAATCGAATTTAAATGATTCCATGTCGCGTAAATGATTGATAAGATGCTGGGCTGCATCATTTTTCGCCTTTTTCTTCGATTTGGCTGGTAAAAATAAATTTCCAAGTAATTTGTTATCGAAAAAGACAGGTTAAATCAATGGCTGATTATGGTTTTACCTCTTCCCGTTTTCGTTTCGTTGAACGACTTCACTGTACACACAAAATCCGATGTATTTTCATCCGATGTGAATGTATACAACGCCGGTGGTTGGACTTTTCGTTTGCAAAATTCGTCGAGGACATTTATCGCCGACTTGTTAACGGCTTGAGACATTGCTTACCAAATTGTTGTTTGATTCTACAAACTGGACGTTTCTATATAAACTGATGTTCACGTTTTTATTTCCTAACTTGATGCAACAGTGCGAAATCAGAATGTCATGTTTGTTATTGTTTTGTTGACAACCCACACATGCAAAACGCTGTAGATCCAACCCATCGAAGTCGAAGGCATTCAACCTTTTTTATGTTAACAGCTGGGACTTAAATTTTGAGAGTAGCGCGCAAAATTTGAAATATGGTGAACGAGGACCGAGGATACGATTTCATTCTCAAACTGCTGTTCGTAGTTTCCTTGCGCTTCTTTTAATTGTCCTAATTAATCCATTTGTGTGATGACAGACAAACTAACAAAATATTTGTTCAGAAGGAGATAAAAACAGTAAACATTTCCGACATGAAGACACCGGAGTCAATATTCTGTCACTGTTGGAGGTTTTTCCTTTTACTAAAATAGATTTTCTAAATGGATAGAACGAGCAAATTTTTCTGAGAAACAAAACAAAAACAAAATCAATGTCGCATTTGGTAAGAGTTCATCGTTTCGTCTAAAATTATACGTTTCTGTCTTGTACACACTTCCTTCATGGAATATTTATTTCAGTGGCGGGCGCTTGAAATAGAGTTTTGAGAATTTGAATCCAATTAACAATCCCAATAGATTTCCGTGGTTGTGGAAAGGCCAAGATTTGCTGTACTCCTCATTTACACACCATGAAATAGGCATCAAATTTTCAATAGTATTTACCATCGGTCACAGAAATAGTCTTTTCTCAACTCAAAGACGAACCAATGCGGGGAAGCTTCTTTAGCGACTGGAAAGATTCCAGCAAGAGTCGGACTCGAATTCTGGAATTGAATTTGCTTAAAAATTCTCATAGCATAAGTTAGGAACATCACCTTTCATGCCTTTTGGCCGAACTACTGAATTGTCCTCGTAATTTGGTCAATCGACATGAAAAGTAGTGCACAACTGATTTGACGCGCTTTCGCTTGTGGCCCTCACTTCGCTGAGGCTACAATAAGCGAAATTTTATAAAATGCACAACAGATACGTGAATAGCTACTACTGCTTTCCCCATGTAAAAGTTGAACATAGCAATATTTCGTCGGCAAAAATTGCAAGTCGGAGCATTTTCGGCTCATTCCTCATGAATATTTATGTGAAATTCAACTTTCGCCTGTGACAAGCAATAAGTCAGGCTACATCGGATCTTGCTAACGTAAATCATTAATTCGGGAACAAATTTATGACAAAAGGAAACTCATGTGTCTGTTTTTTAGAGTAACAAGCTTCAGTAAATGAATTTTCGACAAGTCGGCCTTCGGCTCGGATATGAGGCTGTTCACATATTACGTCACACTCCGAAGTGGCGAGGGGGTGTACTGCCAAACGTGACGTTCCTAATAAAATTGGATCATATTTGACCCTTTTTACATGACAGTGGGTGGTCGAATATTACATAAAATAGCCTGACGTTGTATGTGAATAGACCCTGTGCAAACTTGTGCACTTGTCATCGAAGTTTGTTGCTTTAGCAGCATCCAATGTAAAGTACTCATTTCTCACAAGATAGGAAAATACAATTTTCACCTCACTCAATGAATTTAGTATGAAGAGACTTATACGACCAAACTTTTCAGTTTATTAAAATCAAATTTCTTCATTTTCAGGTTCAAAGCTTTCCAAAGAATCGCTGACTCAATTGTTCGAAAAAGTTGTAACACAATCCCGAACATTGATGCACATAGCTTTCGTTGTCTTAGGTAAGCTTTTCTTCTGAGCTTTTTCGTTTTGTGTTTTCATTTTCGCTGTGATCTAATTCAAGAATGTAAATCAAATCAAATTTTTCCATTTTCCGTTACAGCTCTACCTACAGTCAAAGTGTTCACAATGGTCATGTTGTGGTCACTAGATTTATTGGCAAAAGTATTCGGTTTGAATCTTGTCATTGAGGTGAATATATAGAAACCCAAAGATTGAAACATTAACATCAACTGAACGAATTTTCTTATCTTCCGCACACAGAAACAAAGCTCTGGAAAGCTTGAAACAAGTAAAAATGGAATTTTGGTCCGAATTCGCTGCACCTTTGCTAACATCAAGTCAACGCACGACGTGCCCAAACACACATTCGATGATACCATTGAAAATCGATTAAAACCGGAAGTTCCTCAGATCTTCAGCAGCAATCTACTCGAAACCATTACTAAATTCCGTTTGAACAACGAACACAAACAGTATGGCTATCTGAGCGTTGGCGTGTACGCTGGTGTAGCATTTGCATATCTGCAGCTAGCCATTTTAATCGTAGCTCTGAATGTATTCACAACACCACCGGGATTAGTCTTCCTGTCGGTCAGTTTAGTCCTCATCGGCTTGATATTGTTTAAGGTAAGTTCAGCGTCATTCCCAACATATTTTATCGATTTGAACTATAAACTCGACGATGGTGATAGTATACATAACAAGCAATGCAGATAGCATCGACGTATAGGAATATATACGTTTTGTATAGATGGTAACGTTCATAATATGTGTGGCCAGAGTATAGCACACAAATCACTCCAACATTTCTTTCTTTCACATTCGGTAAAAAAAACCAACTCCATAGATATGGTAACATCTAACCCTTCTTGTGTGTGCATATAATGCAGTATAATTCAACCTCCGGCTAGGTAGAGGTTTTCCTTTTTTTTCCGAAAACAATTTATTGAAATTACTTTGCATAACATTGTAACATATTGATTTCCTGTTCCTTTTGTGAGTGACAATAACAATAAACTAAGTGAAAACGGTCAGCATGGTATA